>JANJGK010008519.1:17500-26146 GCA_039081455.1 Macrobrachium rosenbergii
GGATTTGCAGTCCCGAATTTTTAGACGAAGAGTTGGATTACCTGAGGGAGAGTTTTAGGAGATTAGGCTACCCTAAGTATTGGTGGGAGTGGGCACATATCAAAGCAAGGAAAAACTATTTTGGGGAGAGGGAAAGGATCGAAAAGGAACATTTGGTAGGAAAGAAAATAATTACAGTTCCGGACAACAACTCTATTGCACCCATCGACAGGAAGCTAAATAATTTCAAATTGATAGGCAGCTACAAAAACACCATTAGGAATAAAATAGTTAGAAACAAAAAGTCGGTAGAGGCGGAAGAGATTAGAGGGGGGGTTTATATGGCAGCGTGTCTAGACTGTGAAGAAGGGTACTATGGTGAAACTGGCAAATCATGTAAAGAGAGAAAGCAAACAACATCTGCAGAACATAAGGCATTATAATCAGACGTCGGCAGTTGCCAAACACTGTTGGGAAAATGATCACAGAATAGACTGGGAAAATATGAGTTTTCTGTACAGGAACACCAACAAAACATCTAGACTGGTTGTAGAGAACGCCTTCATAACTTGCGCCAACAACACGATGGCAGGGAACACCGGAAACGGCTTTGAAGACAGCATATCTAGAAAAATCATATACTCCACAGTAGCAAGGAAACGAAGAAAAAACGCAAGAGAACGCACGGAAAACGGACATCTGGAACCAGGGATCAGAGAAAGACCAAGGTCAAGAGAGGGTGGAGGTCACACAGGAAGAGCTAGGCGATTATAGGATTAAAAGTACCCAGCACACAGATATAAATACAGCCGGACTATGCGTATGCTCATTGTACGGATACTTGATAATGTGGACTGTTTGTCCAAGAAAGCTTGTAACTTTTTGAATAAAAACTCCATTAGATACCATCCAGTTTGAATGAGGTCCTTTTAGTAATCCTACTAATGCACAGAACAATTGTGTATGTGATAAAGTTAATATATATATATATATATATATATATATATATATATATATATATATATATATATATATATATATATATATATATATATATATATATATATATATATATATATATATATATATATATATATATATATATATATATATATATATATATATATATATATATATATATATATATATATATATATATGTGTGTGTGTGTGTGTGTGTGTGTGTGTCTGTGTCATAGGCATTGGGAACTGTCCCCCACTAGTGCAGCAGATTGCTGTAAAAATCGTTCAGATAGTGAAACAAGCATGAAATTTGGCACAAACATTCCTAAGACTACGCTCTCTTAGAAAAGGGCGCTGGCCACCTGAAAATCCAAGATGGCGGCTATTTTTCAAAATGGCCGCCATCTATGTTGAGATTCACTGGTTTGGGAGCATCTATTGGATGGAATATGCCAGTTTTTTTTTTTAAACCTCGACTTTTAGGTTATAAAAATGTTCCATACCACACATTTTATTGAAAACCCTTACTAAATGAATTGTAACCAAGATGGCGTACAAAATGGTTGCCATAAAAGTTTTTTTTTCTATCCACAGCGCTAGCAGACATAGAGACCAACTGTTTTTATTTAATGGTATATTCATGTGATCAGACAGTTTAACTAATATGCTATTTTCAACTGAAATAGTAATGGTATGGTCACATACAACATTGTGTCTAAGACTGTAACCATAAAAAGAAAAGAAGAGAAATACGGACTAAACGCAACCAATCTATGTATAGGTCTCTCAACCTACACCTTTGAAAAATTCGAGGATAAGAAGGTAGGCATTGCATGACACGTTGGATGCTCAAGCTAGATTATCTACTGAAGAGAGGGCAATATTTATCTAGACTTCACATTTGCAAGTGCACAGAGCTGTGCAGGGAAGACCCAGCTTGTAGCACTTGCACCTTTCCCGACAGCCTGCTTTGCATCCACATTTGGTAAGCTGTTGGCAACTCTTGGCTAAGGGCGAGTTGGTTGTCCAGAGGACTTGCCATGCTTCACCAGACTTTTGCCATCCCCACTCAGCAGGGTTCTCTGGCTGTGGCTGACACTGGGTGGCCTGCCCCCACACACAACCAGCCTGGTACGCAGCACGCTTGGTGTGTTGGAGGAGAGCTCCCCTGGTTGGTGGAATGGCCTCATATGCCCTTTGTTTTCTGGCAAACATATCAAGTCTAGCCTCATCCACAGTGCCAGCAGTGCTGGATCTTTCATACATAAGTATGACAAACCTCTCCAGGACCTTCAGGTCACTCTCTTCCACTCTGAGAGGGTAGTGACTCAGTTTGGAGAACACAGTGGAGGCCTCTGGAAAGATGTTCCATGTCTGCCAGGCGGTCTTCTTGCCCTTGCTCCGGAAGGCTGACACTGTATCACAGCCTGTGAACGCATGGAAGAAGAGCATGCCATTCACCTTCTCCTGGCCCAGAGAGTTGCACAGGTCATGCACAGCAATCCAGCGCAGGCTCTGGCCTTGGCCAAATGCCACCCATAGCTTCTCTAGCCCTAGATTGTGGAGAGTGGAGAAAGCACTGACTGCAACGACAAGAACATCTGTGTCATTTGCTTTAACCGTGATGGTCTTGGCTCCATGTTCTGTGGCATATTTGGCATGGAGAAAGATGCGGGTGTCAGCTTCCTCATGAGAGCACTTTTCCAGTCCCTGAAGACTAGCCTCATGAGTGCTGAGGACAGCAGACCCTTTCGTGGCAATGACAACATTTGTGGCAGACATCTGGGCAACTTTGTCTGCCAGGAACTGGAACAACTCTGTCTTGTTGGCATCGTGTCTTAGGAAATTGCGCCAGTTGGATGGAATTGTGTTCTTGTCTGTCACCTTGCGCCTTCCTCCTTGACCACGTTGGAGCCTGGTCTCAGCTTTGAGGCTGGATGTATTGTATACATCAAATACAAGATGTGATGATGTGTACTTGCTGCTATAGGATTGTATCACAGGCAAGAAGTCGCAAAGTGCATAGCCCTCAAAGGTCTTTCCTTTCTTTGGTGGCAAGGCATGGACCAAAGCTGATCCATCTACAATGAGGACATCAGTCTTTGGTTCTTTGTCTTCTAGTGTAACATGACTCTCCAGGACCGAGGTCTGCTGAGACTTCTGACATGTGTACAGCCTACCACCCTCACTAAGGGAAGCTGGGAATGTTTGATTCTCGTGCTGGAAGAATTCCTGCAGATCACATTCACGGCTCTGACAGGATATAAATAGCTTTGAGAAAAGCTGGCAATCCTCCTTCAGAAGTTTCTGCTTTGACTGTTCTACAGGAGCAGCTTCTTGCCTGAAGAAGTCAGTTCTGTTCTTCTTTATCGGCTCATAGAAGGAGATTGCATTGTTTGCCAAAGAGTCTGAAAACTTCTGAAATTTAGTGCGGCCTCTGTCAAGGTGTGTCTGTAGAAGTTCTGCTGAGCTGGGGTGGGCAATGTCTTTGTTGTCAATGGAATACAGATCCTGGCTCTCTTCCTGAAAAGGACTTCCCAAGTGTTGCAAAGCCAATGACAGCTTGCTGACTCTCTCCAAGAATGTCTTCTGCGCGTGAGGTGTTTGTTCATGGTGTGTTGTCTGCTCATTAGACTCCTTACTTTGAACCTCTGTTTCGTATGCAGACACCAAGCGGATGATCTCTGGGCCAGCCACCATCCATCTTCTGAGTGCTGACGGATCTTCAGTCAGCCCAATGGCTCCGCCATCAGCCTTTATAAAGGCATTGGTCTGCTCATGAGCTTGGTCAAGAGCCATTGCTGAGAACTGGCGACTGGTCTTGTGCACAACAAAGTTGCCAGCCTTGAACTCCTTGTGCAACTCTGGGTGTGAACTCTCTAGGGTAAGCATGTCCCTGAGGTGAATAGGCAGCCAACGAGCATAGTTTGTATTATTGTTGGAAAAGAAGTAGGGTATCAGCTCATGCAATGCCTGGCAGTAGAGGACAAAATTGGCCTCACGGAAGGACCTGATCAGTAGGAATATCACAAGTTCCATAGACAACACCATGTGCCAGAAGTGGAACTGTGGACTCTGCTGTCTTCGAAGGTCACACCACTCCTCAAACTCTAATGCCTGCTCATTGTTGTTTGCTTTCTCAGCACAGTAGTCAGTGTATGCTGTACTCAGGAGTTTGTACAAACTAGAGGCTGTAACCTGGTGCATCTGCCGTGTCCTGGTTACACTTGCAGCTGACAGGAAGGATTCTGCAGTTCCAGATGAAGCAACTCCTGCCTCCACCAGAGCTCCTGTCCAACCACTGCCATGAAGAAGAGTACCAAGAGATGTCATTGCTGCCATCTCAATGTGCAGACCACCAAACATTACCAGATACTTGTCTTCGCCATACTGATCAGGCCACTGCCACTGCACCTGCTTTGCTACGGCATAGATTGGCTGATCAGCTGTGATTATGGGTATCTGGCCAGGGTTCAGAAAATCAGTGACATCCTGCACTTTCTGCATCACGTGTTTGATCGTAGCAACAGAATGAGCCTGATCACGCAGGAGAGGAAGCAATGAAGTTATGGTTACTTCAAATTCTGGGCTTCTCTTCATTGAAGCGTGATGAGCTGACCACGTCAGATTCACTGCATCATCTATTTCCTGGGTGACTATGACCTTGTCTAGCCACTGATACTCCAGTGCAAGCTGTGGCCCCAAGATATCTGTGGGTGGCTTTGGTATTGCAGTGTTTGGTGGCACAGGGTTCTTTGTTTGAAAGGAAGCTGGTGAGATGTTTGTGAATGTGTCCGGCAATTCAGGCACCGACCTCACTTTCTCAGGTGCAAACTTTAGTTGCTGTCTTTCCTGTCCAGTGTTCTCCTTGGTGGGGTGCTGAAATATGGAGATGCTAGTTCCATGGAAGGAGGTAGTGGCAGTAGTTGCAGATGGGTTGTGGTCGATGTTGTCCATCACTGCAGTGGTGAACAACCCTTTTCGCAGTACTGGGGGACAGACCACACCCTCCTCCACATATTTGCTAACTGTGGCATCTCCTAACTGTGCAGAGACCTCCAGTACTCTGTCATAAGAGATACTGAGGCCATACTGATGTAGCATTTCAACCAGGTTTCTCTTCCTGGTTTTGGCATAGACTGAGAGTCCCATGTAGACTGGGAATGGTGTTTCTCTGTCTTTGGAGTGTCTATGAGTTGTTGCTCCCTCTTTGTATCGGGAGTAGCAGTTGAACTGCATGAGCTGTGCAATGGCCTGGTCTGACTTTGATGCTCCAAATCGTAACTGTGACTTGATGTCAGCCCCATGCTCAACCATCCCTACAAACTGGAGCAGGAGAGGAGGCACAGAATTTCGTACACAAGCCTCAGAAAATGTGCCATCAAACCGTGACTGATGATCAAGTATAGACTTTCTGAGAATATTTGCTGCTTTAGCAATGATAACTGCCTCTGAAAGATCAGATGATTGAGCAAGTGCTTTTCCCACATCCTTTTGAAATGCAAGTAATACATCTCTGCCAGATTTATGAGCCTCAAGTTCTGGAATTTCTGCCAGAAGTTTGTCTTTGAGTCTCGTGGAATTTACACTTGGTGACTCTACACCTAATTGTTCCAGACGTTGTTGGTAGAGGTGGCAAATATCTGCCAGCCGAAATGTGACTGGATCATCTGAACAAAGGTTGTTTTCAACAATGTATGTCATCAGTTCTGACAGAACTAGTGGATACACATCTGATTCTGACTCGGTGCTACCTTGGTCTTTCTCAAGGCTCCTCAGGTAGGACCTTTTTCTGTTGTAGAGGGCACAAAGACAGGCATGGTGATACTTAAACTCCTGTGCAATGACATCCCTACCAGTCAACTTAGCAAGGAGCTTGCCATCACTAAGTATCTCTGCACATTCACGCAATTTCAAGTCAAGGCCCTTAGTACTAGCCTGTCTGAGATCAGATGCAGGTGCCACTTTCTCACAGAAAATGCAAACTTCATTGTCATGACTGGTTCGGCGCAGTTTTGCACGACTAGTCTCAGTGTTGCTGGTCTGGTCATTGGATTGTTGCTTTCTTGCACGGTCCAGTTTAGTGTTGTTAAACAACAAGCGACAGTTCACATGGTATTTTGCTGCATTTTTCCTGAGAGTGGCCTCTATGCCATCACCTTCATCCAGCCTGCTGGATCCATTATCAGTGGCATTTCATTAATTTCACTGAACATGGGAATGTTCCTTGCCAGCATTGTGTACCCATCATGGTCTAGGACATGATGACTTGGAGGTGATGTCAAGTGCTCACCTCTTTTGTCCTTCTGACAAAGACAACACAAACTCCAGTTTGTTTTTCTACTGCTCAATATTGGATTGGCATCACATTCTGCCATGATTTCACTTTTGATTAAGGCCGAGGGGTTATCCTTTTACCACCTTAAACAAAGCACACATTCCTGTATGGGATTCAACTAGGTTCGGTCTCCCTACACCTAGCCCGATCATTCATCCAGTGCCATTTAAGTCCCGTGTGATCTGTACACCATCCGGGTAATTACATGAACCATCATGTACAGCCCCCATACCCTTGGCTCGGCTCTCCCGCGCTGGCACATCCTGTCTATTCAGGTGCGGCTATCTAACTATAGCTGGTCTGGGGCTGTTAGAAAGCATTTGGGACACTAAACTAAACTATACTACAACTACTAGTCTAAGACTACAGGATTAGTAAAGCTGGATTAGCTGGCACTGAACCCATGCTGAGTTACACAGCAGTGATGTCACCAGTGTGCCCTGGTTGTGTGCAGACATACACTCTTTTACATTTATTAATTTTTCTTCAAAATTGATGAGTTATTCGAAAGAGATGGCCTCATTAGGATCTAAAACCACAGAAACCAAGATCCATGCTTAAAACGATAATTGTTGAACGGGCATTATTTCTCATTATAATTATTGTTTCTACCTTTTCTTGGCAGCCATATAGCCCCCATATTTAAAGGTAAACTGTACTGGGAAGCTACAGAAACATAATATTCACAAGAAATAGTATGGAAGAGCTTTACCATATTGCTAGAAGCAAATACATGCCATTCTAGTGAAAAATTAGCCAAAATCTGTCGATACCGGCCGCCATCTTGGAATTTGGCCGCCATATTAAATTTTTTGCGTGGCCAGCGCCCTTTTCTGATAGAGGGAACTTTAAAGAGCACTTGTGCAAAATTTCATGCTTGTTTCACTATCTGAACGATTCTTATGAAATATGCAATTTGCTGCTGCACTACACTGGCTGTCGACCTAAGAAACGGAGATCAGCGCCTGTCCTATAAGCCTACAGAGGCCCGGGAGGACTTCACACTTTTTAGATACGCTTGTCACCAAAAAGCCTTAGATTCGTATGCAAGATATATGAAGTAAACTCTGACGTGCGGTAGCGGGAATCGATCCCACACCCTGAGTATCAGTAATAGGTCACGCTGCCGACCTGGCCTCATCAGAGATTACTTCATAATTCTTGCCTAAGAGTCTGTTTCGTTGTAATGACGAGCGTATCCAAAAAGTGTAAAGAATTCGATAAGAAAGCATTGTGGCTAATATATATATATATATATATATATATATATATATATATATATATATATATATATATATATATATATATATATATATATATATATATATATATATATATATATATATATATATATATACGCACAGTAAAAGTGAGTAGAAATCTGTGCGACTACTTTGTCTTTCTAAATTTAGGTTTTCTATAATTTCGAACCGGAAACTAAACTTACTGTTTCATTATTAAATCCCTTTCACGTGGGAAGAAAAAAGTCAAGTATACCTGAGTTTAACCAGACTACTGAGCTGATTAACAGCTCTCCTAGGGCTGGCCCAAAGAATTACTTATTTTACGTGGCTAAGAACCAATTGGTTACCTAGCAATGGGACCCACAGCTTATTGTGGAATCCGAACCACATTATACCGAGAAATGAATTCAGAAATGAAATTCTCCAATTCTTCATTGGCCGGCTGGACACTTGAACTCAGGTCTAGCAGGGTGCTAGCCGAGAACTCTACCGACTCGTCAAACAAGGAACTCCTTTAACGTGGGATATACTTTTTTCATGGTTAGAAGGAACGAGGACTTAAAAAAAATGAATCTTTGCATAACTTATCGTTACTTCTAAATCTGTAATCTTGGAGGAACAATGTTCTTCTCAATAAAAGCAAAAAGTTTTTGTTCAATTAACAATCTCTTGTTTATTCATTCAGTCAATATATCTTGTAATTATACACACACACACGCATATATATATATATATATATATATATATATATATATATATATATATATATATATATATATATATATATATATATATATATATATATATATATATATATATATATATATATATATATATATATATATATATATATATATATATATATATGTATATGTATATATATATATATATATATATATATATATATATATATATATATATATATATATATATATATATATATATATATATATATATATATATATATATATATATATATATATATATGTATGTATATATATATATATATATATATATATATATATATATATATATATATATATATATATATATATATATATATATATATATATATATATTATATATATATATATATATATATATATATATATATATATATATA
>JANJGK010008520.1:0-5000 GCA_039081455.1 Macrobrachium rosenbergii
AGGGAATGGAAGAGGAAGGGGAAGGGGAGGGGGAGGACACAGCTAAATTAACATTTGATCGCATGCTACGGAAGGGGGAGGGGGAAGCGGGAGGGGGGAGGGGAGAAGGGAAAGGAGGAAAGGGGGAGGGGGAGGGAAGCGGGAAGGGAGAGGAGGAGGGCACAGCTAAATTAACACTTGATCGTGTGCTCCGAAGGGGGAGGGGGAAGCGGGAGGGAAAGGGAAGAGGGAAGGGGGTGGAAGAGGGAAGGGGAGTGGAGGACACCGTTAAATTAACACTTGATTGTATATACCAGAAGGGGGAGGGGGATGAAGAGGGAAGGGGAAGGGGATAGAAGAGGAAAGGAGAAGGGGGAGGGGGATGAAGAGGGAAGGGGAAGGGGATAGAAGAGGAAAGGAGAAGGGAGGGGGGAGGGAAGAGGGAAGGTGAGGGGGGAGGAAACAGATAAATTAACACTTGATTGCGTGCTTTGGAAGGGGAGGGGAGGGGGAAGGGTGGGGGAAGGGAATGGAAGAGGGAAGGGGAAGGGGAGGGGGAGGACACAGCTAAATTAACATTTGATCGCATGCTACGGAAGGGGGAGGGGGAAGCGGAAGGGGAGGGAGATGGAAGAGGAAAGGGGAGGGGGAGGGAAGCGGGAAGGAGAGGAGGAGGGCACAGCTAAATTAACACTTGATCGTGTGCTCCGGAAGGGGGAGGGGGAAGCGGGAGGGAAAGGGAAGAGGGAAGGGGGGTGGAAGAGGGAAGGGGAGTGGAGGACACCGTTAAATTAACACTTGATTGTATATACCAGAAGGGGGAGGGGGATGAAGAGGAAGGGGAAGGGGATAGAAGAGGAAAGGAGAAGGGGAGGGGGATGGAAGAGGAAAGGGGAGGGGGGGAGGGAAGAGGGAAAGGTGAGGGAGAGGAAACAGCTAAATTAACACTTGATCATGTGCTTTGGAGGGGGAGGGGGAGGGGGACTGGGTGGGGGAAGGGAAGGGAAGAGGGAAGGGGGAGAGGGAGGACACAGCTAAATTAACTGCTTGATCTGTGCTTGGGGAGGAGGATGGAGAAGGGAAGGGGGGAGGGGGATGGAAGATGGAATGAGTGGGGGTTATATAGTAGATAGATTCTACCGAGTCAAAGAAGTTGTGAAAAATCTGTAGAGTTTCATACATATCCTGAGATACTGGTAGAGGGTCATTGTAAGGTCACTGGAGGTCACTGCTGACCTACTGATCATGTAAATGTGTATTGTCACCGGGGACTGAATGACCATGGGAAATTTTAAGTCCATCGGACGAAGGGAACAGGCCGAAAATTGAGTTACAAGATTTAAGGACAGACAGACTGATGCATTAGTCAAGGTAAATAAAAGCATGTAATAATAATATAATAATAATAATAATAATAATAATAAGAAGAAGAAGAAGAAGAAGAAGAAGAAGAAGAAGAAGAAGAAGAAGAAGAAGAAGCAGCTCTCTCTCTCTCTCTCTCTCTCTCTCTCTCCTCTCTCTCTCCTCCTCTCTCTCTCTCTCTCTCTGTAATCAACTGTCCAAGGAAAGGAGAAACTTTTTTTTTTTTTAAGAAAGAGAATATGAATATTAGAATAAGTGATAGAGAGTGAATGAGAATGAAAAGAATGTTAGCAAGGACGAAAGTCGGAGGATCTAAAGAAAATGAGAAGATAGAAAGACATTAAATGATAATCGGGAGAGCGATGTGCTGGAGAAATATCATCATTAGTTATTTTATCGTTGTTTCAAGTGTTTTTAGCGGCAACCGCCGAGTGAGAATCGTAGCAGAGTAAGTTGAAGAAGTTCGACAGATTAGCTGGAAGAAATCAATGGGAATCGATGAGGTACAAGAGAGGAATATAATGCTGATGGAGACCGATAAGTTGTGGCTAAGTTGCTCTAGTTTTGGTCAGTGCATGGCGACGACCAGTATGTAAATCGTACTGATCGTAATGAAATCGTGACATCTCGTAACAAACTATCAACGACTCGCACTCTGTTCAGCTGGAAAATCTTAGCTAACTCGCATTGAAATCTTATCAGCTAGTACTAGCGCTTGCTACCCTCGTACTGAGTTTGTATTCAACTGCTAGATTTCTTGTCCAGTCATGACAGTATGCCCGGGTACAACGAGGTTATTTAGTTCTCGATACCTAGCCCAAATGGGTCCGCATTTTTGTTGAATGTGAAAGTAATCTCACGAGTAACTTAGAGACGGTTGCACTCGTTCGCTAATAGTGATTAGGTCATGGGTAGACTAAAAAGCGATAGTGAACCACACAACAGTGAGAAATGACTAGACCCGCTAGTTATTCTGCACCATTTAGGCTGACTACTGTATATTATATTTTCCGGAAACTAATTAACCCTAACTTGCAAAATATTATTTAGCTCTTAAGAGAGTAGTTAATTCTAACTTAATTGTACTTTAGAAGAAAATCAGTCTTAAAGGCAAGTGGGCCCTATCTCTCTTTCTCCTCTATTCTTCACTGGTCTTCTTACCTTTCACGCACACTGCTGGTTACGCTCTGTCTCAATGGCTGACTTGGAAATGCCCAACCAGCAACAGAATAAAATAGGAATATATTGGTTAACAGTAAAGATATAAAAAAAATAAGTAAAAAAATGAGGGAACTGTGTAGTGATCTTAAAAAATGTCAGAAACAAACTGCCTTTACAGATAGGTAAACTTACACACAAAAAGTCTTACGGAAACCCATTATGACAGCAAAGGAAACGGAGCTTGGTTTCCTCTTGAAACAACATCGATAAAAGTTCTTAAAGGAATTAGCAACCTTTGTTCCGTCTCCTTCAGCCGCCCACATCCTCTCTAAAAGAAATACTCAACAAATACTTACTGCTCGTTCACGCTTCGTGCAGTACATTTATGTAGACATGACTGAGAGAGAGAGAGAGAGAGAGAGAGGAGGAGAGAGGAGAGGAGAGAGAGAGAGAGAGAGAGAGAGGAGAGAGAGAGAGCCATAGTCGATACAGAAGGGATACGATACCCAACACATTCCTAAGGAATATGAGAACTAATTTCATTATTAATTATCTTGGATAATATTGACTTCACCTCGGCAAATCAGAGAAAATGTTTGGGTATGGTTCAATTTGGAAAGTTGCACAAGAGACGAAACTATTTTACAGCAGGGGGCGGGGCGAGAGAGAGAGAGAGAGAGAGAGAGAGAGAGAGAGAGAGAGAGAGAGAGAGAGAGAGAGAGAGAGAGAGAGAGAGATTAGCCTTAGACTAAAAAGATCACCGATATCCATTCTTGATTGCAGCAAAAGTAAAACAATACGAGAACGCATGTGACTGTTTAATCCCCATATACTCGTATCAACAGTTTCCATTGACTTCTTGCATCTCCCCGTATGTAAACGAAAAAGCAGTCGAAAGTTACCGAGTAGAAAAAAAAAAAAAAAGGATTCGAATCCACTAAAAAATTTCACAAACTTTCTTGACTTCCAGCCATCGCATCTAATGAAAAACATGAAAGCGTTTTAGACATGTCATCTGAATCAGACAGACAGACACTTGTAAGGCAGAGGCCCCATCCATCTCCGCAGTAGTAGGTATTATCATCTCTGTTTCAGGAGGTGGAATCAGAAAGCTCATGAATATGAATATTATGTTGATGGGAATCCTATGCTTTCAGTATAATGTCTTGGAAAATACGAAAACAGGAAACTCTCTCTCTCTCTCTCTCTCTCTCTCTCTCTCTCTCTCTCTCTCTCTCTCTCTCTCTCTCTCTCTCTCTCCACTTCACTAACCTCCGTCATGTGTTCTAAATAAAAAGCCATGGAATGTTTGCTTCAACGAACGCGACGGTTTTCGAAAGCATTCGCGAACCATTTACGTAATAGAGATGCTCTTCAAAGCGCTTCATGAAGAGAACTATTTCCGGTCTGAAGGATTCTGGGCCTCTGAATTTAGTAATAGCCGTACGAGTGACGTAACTTGCAGATGGAATCATTTAAGCGCTATTACGTCAGTTAAAGCAATGCGGTACATTAACTATAACGACTACAACAACTATAACAACAACAGCCATAGCATCAATAATAATGATGATAGTGATAATAACTAAATTTAAGCCGTATGTGTTCCGATGAACAAATGCTATTACTTCAACAGCGACATTTAATAATAATGCACAGTTTAATGAAATAAAATTATTATTATTATTATTATTCCCGGTATGACACTTTCCGTATTGTGCATCAGTTAACTTTTTTATTTTTATCGTTGTTGGATTGCTTTTAGTTTTTAATTGCGTTGCAGCAAGAGCTCAAGGCTCCAAGCAAAAGCTATTAAATAAATGGAAAACATTTTTACCTGGGAATTACAGAAGGAATTCATGAAATCACTAGCGGGTCCAGGAAAATTTCATGGGGGCGCCACCAATTTTCATATTAGACATATATATATACATATATAATTATATGCATATATAATTGTTATTATTAATTTTTTTCTCAAAATTTTATTATTTCTGTAATAGGTTTTATGTTTTCTCCCATTTTTATATTTCTCATGTATGTTGTTATTATCTAAATCTTCAATATTATTATATTGTCATTTTTCATGGGGGCCACATGCGCCCCCCCCCTCCCCCGACCCCGCCCGCCCGGCTCCGCTAGAGCATGAATTCACTTCATTTGTTTTTAAGTTATATCTGTTTTTTTTTTTTTCGTCCGACGTTGTTTTGCAAATTTGTGGACATCATGACGAAGATTTTTTTTTAGTGTATCATTTCATCAGAAATTAGAAGCAATAGATTTTTATACGTGAATTTATTACCAAAGCAAGGGTTCCCCTTCTTTTCTTTATGGAAATGCTTAATCTCCGGAGTGTTTGCTTACAAGCACACAAAGTTGCTAGAAAATCATTGTAAAATATCGGGCACCTCATTTTACATAAACAGACCAAACTTCAAAATCTCCAGCCGTCTGCTGTTGCGAAACGCAACAAACGTTTATAGAGCAGTCTAAGAAAA
>JANJGK010008520.1:10000-26142 GCA_039081455.1 Macrobrachium rosenbergii
TCACAAGGTTTTAAAAACGAGAGGAGAGCTGACTTGCCAGAACAAATTCTTGAATAAAACTAAAAACAAAAACAGAAATTAACAAAAAGAAACAATAAAATTACAACAAAATCATGATAAAAAAAAGTTGAATAGCTGAGGACTGAGTATTTAAAGATGGAACAAGTTGAATTTCCAATATTTCTAAAATGAATAAGGAGATCAACACAAAATCAGCTTTCTTTAAAAAAGGTGCCCAGTGAGGTCTGAGTTTTAGAAGTGTTTTGTGACCAGAAAAATAATCATTTTGTAAAGGCACTGGGCACCCTTTTTTAAGAAAGCTCATATTGATCTCCTAAAAACTCTCTCAAAAAGAGATCTTATTATTGTGGGGCCAGATAAAGGAAGGGAAACTGTTGTCCTCAATAAACAGGGCACTTTTAATAACAAGTAACAAATGCGCCGAAGTTCCTTCGGCGCAATCGAGTTTTCTGTACAGCGTATAGTGCTGTATGAAGCACTCAGCTACGGCTCATGAATTTCTCACCCGCGGGCCATGAAATTCTCACCCGCGGCCCATGACACTTTCAGCCACGGCCCGGTGGTGGCTTGTGTTGTTGGCACCTATAGCGATGCCAAACGCACGGTAATGGCTAACTTTAACCTTAATTAAAATAAAAACTATTGAGGCTAGAGGGCTGCAATTTGGTACGTTTGATGATTGGAGGGTGGATGATCAATATACCAATTTGGAGCCCTCTAGCCTCAGTAGTTGTTAAGATCTGACGGCGGACAGAAAAAGTGCTGACGGACAGACAAATAGTCATCTCTATAGTGTTCTTTTACAGAAAACTAAAAGGAGGATATTTTGAACGCCCAAACTAAATTTCAGGATTACCAGAACATCTTCAAGACCGAGGAAAACATAAACTAGTTTCTTTGTTCCCCAAAGAACGAGCGGGTTATCAACGAAGACTCATATGAAGAGCTTTTTTGCACCGGGTCGTCATATGGTATTTTATACGGTCTTCCAAAAATTCATAAACCCACTGTTCCCCTTCGCCCTATCCTGGCTCCATACAAAACTCCGAATTACAAATTAGCAGAGTATCTTGTCCCGTTATTGGAACCTCTCAATAGGAACAACTGTACTTTATGTAGCGCTAACGAATTCAGAGAATTAATATTTTATTAATATTATTCTAAAGTTATTTCCAGAGCCTGCCTCTAACTTCTATCATTTTAGTCGTAATTTTTAAAAAACTTTTTAGAATTGGCCGTGATGGACACGATTTGTATTTTTGACGGGAAATTATGTAGGCAGGTGGAAGGAATGGCCGTGGGTTCCCCTCTTGGCCCTAAGCCATGGGTTCCCCTCTTGGCCCTAAGCCATGGGTTCCCCTCTTGGCCCTAAGCCATGGGTTCCCCTCTTGGCCCTAAGCCATGGGTTCCCCTCTTGGCCCTAAGCCATGGGTTCCCCTCTTGGCCCTAAGCTTGGTAATATCTTCATGTGCTCCCAAGAGGAATACATGATTGCTAACTGTCCTTTATCCTTCCGACCTTTACTTGATGTCCTTCTCAGGCGTGAGTTCCACTGTGGTTCCTTCCTTGAATTTGCCAACTCACGCTACACCAGTATCAAGGAGCAGGAGTGCTGTTTACCATTTTTAGACGTTCTGGTATCCAGGGATTATAGTCGTTTTAATGCCACTGTTTTTAAGGAAAGAACGTTTACAGGTCTGGACTCCAATTTTTATAGTTTCTGCTTTTACAACTTTTAATTAGATTCTGTTTTTACTCTTATCCATCGGGCTCTATTACTCACTAAGAGTGGCAACTATTTCACAATTGCCTTTCTTTAAAAATATTTTAATGAAAATTGTTTCCCCACCAAAAGAATTTCTTTATTAAAAAGCTTCTGCCAGCCCTTTGTGTTTTAATGTTCCTAGGGAAAAATTCTATGCATCTTTTCCGTACTTAAACGCAGAGAGGTTTCACAGGGACTTGATTTAAATAATCAGTGAACATTTTGGTGCTCTAGAAGTGAGATTGATAAAAAAAATCCCCTGACAATTGGCTCCTTTTAAAAGTGAAAGACCAACTCTGCCCTTTGATAACGTCTAATGTGGTTGAAAAGCATACTTGCCCCGGATGTGACATGGGACTTATGTGGGATCCACGAAGCGTCTTCGTAGGGTACGAGCTGACTCTCACGGGGGGCATAGTCATAGAACGGGATGTCGCGTTTCTAACCCAGAAACGCCTAATATAAGAAATCATTCTTTAAGATGTAAAACTTCCATCGAATACAAAGATTTCTCGATGACAGGACAGGTCAACAACTCCAAAGGCATATTTATTTTAGAAACACTGAAAATTACACAACTTGTTCCATATCTAAATATTCAGTCCTAGGCTGTTCAACTCTTTTTATCATGATTTTGCTGTAATTTCAACGTTCTTATTGTTTACCTTTTATCTTTTTTTTTTTTTTTTTTTTTTTTACAGTAGACTTTGGTCTGGCAGGTCAGCTCTTCACTCTCATTTTGAAAATCTCGTGAATGCGTTCAAATTTTACTGTAAACGTTTTCAATGTAACTTAGTGCGAGTTTTTGGTATAGGTTCTTACTAAATTAACTTATATGTTACTATTAATTTATAGTTTTTATATTTTTAACTATTATGCTAGTTTTTTTTACAATTTCTTATCTACATCTATTGTAGAATTCCCTGAAGATGCGGTAACATATTGCCAAACGTTGGCATAAACTGCTAGAATGTGAAATTCTTGTGTGTTCCTGCTCCCCGCCTTCTGCTTTGTGCGAGTCTGTCAAGTGGCCTCCTGCTAGTTTTGGCTGTGTATATATATATATATATATATATATATATATATATATATATATATATATATATATATGGGAGCCGCTCAGAAGAGTGACAGATCAGAAGAGTAACATAACATAAGAGTGACAAAAATACTTCTCAAAAGAGTGACAGATCATAAGAGTGACATAACATAAGAGTGACAGTATATTTTAATTATCAAAAGAGTGACATAGCATAAGAGTGACAAAATTACGTTTATTAGCACTAGATTATTGGAATGCATGGGGTACTAAAACTGGTTCAGTGATTAAAATATTCATTTCTTTTGTTCAGTGATTAAAATATTTATTTCTTTTTCGAACATAAAATAATTTAAAAATTTTAAATCATGACATGCGAAAAAAATTTACACATAAAATTACTTTAAATATTAACATATTTTTGTAAACAAAACATTAAAATCAAATTATTGTTTTCAATTTTCATCAGTGTCTTCCTCTAAGTTGCTAGCCCCATTACTTGTACCTAAGAGTAAATTGTGAGCAATTCCCTTGACGTATTCATTCAAAAAGACTTTTCCCTGTCTACTTAATACTGTTGCGAGCCTTTTCTCTCTTTGGATTTGTTCTTTCTTCTTCTTAATCGGAGTAATGCCTGATGTTAGACGTTGTACCTCTTGGTCTGTGCGATGATCTTCTTTCGTAAACTCCCTAATCATTGAGTATACCCCCAAATGGTAACTCTCAACTACTGTTTCAAATCTCCTGTGCCAAGCTTCTACACAATTATTTGTTCTTGGAAGATTGTATGGTTGCAAGTGATGAATGCTCCATATAGTAGGATTAAATCATGGAGGATGACGTACATGATTTTGTCTTGGCCTACCTCTTACTCTTCGTGGAATTATACGCCTCCCTAGCACATAAGTCTCTCCAAAATATTTATAGACTGGCTCAGCTTCATCTGTAGGAATTAGTTGAATTCCTTTTGCTTCGGCAACTGAAAGTAAATGTTCTAGCATTGATGAATATATTTGTGTAGTTTTCCCAGGCAACAACGCATATACAGCTGGGAAAGTTTGCCCGTGGAATATGTAATGGATAGTGTATATCTGATAGAATTGTCGAGGGCAAGTCTTAAATGTTCCATCCAGGAACCAGATATTTGAGTCGGCTAATCTTTGTAAATTATTTTCACTGCCAAAAGCTATGATTCTTTGCTGTACCTCTTCATCCTCGATTTCTGCTTCCAAACCCTCACTCTCGGTTTTTGTATCAAACAAAAGGAAGTTTCTCTCTCCTTCCTGTATGGGTAACCTGTAACTTATTCGGGATTACCAGATCGATGGCAGATTCTGCTTCCACTGGAAATTCTTTTTTACGTATACGATGGATAGTTTGCCTCATCGCTGATGCAGATGGCATTTCAGCACCATAGTTTATATCTACTTTCAGTCTAGTTTCTTGTATAATTGCCGCTGGTGTTGCATTTGAAGTCTTAGCCTGGCCTTTAAGTTCTGCAATAGATTGTAGTATCTCTTTTCTCCCAGCAAGCGGTGCATGATTATGTGCCTTTCCTCCAGATATCGAGCCACCGTGTTCATTAAAAAGCGAAACTCCACGAAGTGTTGCAGCACCACCACAATTTTTGTCCTCGCACCGGAAATAATGATTCTGACCTCGGGACCTCTGATGTCGGTATATGTGCTCTCTGAAGATTAGCTTTTCTTTTCCTTTTTGGGATGTGGCAAAACTGTATTCATCCATTATGGGCAAGACGATGTGAAAATACAATATGCTCTCTAAGGAACACCTAATCCAGCCAAAAGCTATCAGAAAACAAAACAGTTTCTTAAAAATATTTTAGAATGTAGCCTTCACCTAGACATTTTCGAACAACTGCTATTCTAAGAGATGTAAGTACTGTGAAGATAGTACAAGTATCAACAACCGTTACTGTTATTTCGCAGTTATAACAATAATTAAGTCAAAGAGAGAGAGTGTGTGTGTGTGTGTGTGAGTGAGTGATTGAGAGTTCTTAAGATTCCGATAATATATTGCTAACTTGTCACTTTTCCGTTACGTTTGCATATTTTCATATTTGTCACTCTTTTGTTATGTCACTCTTTTGAATTTTTTTTCCAGAATTGTTACTCTTTTGTTATGTCACTCTTATGAATTTTTGTTCAGGTTTGTCACTCTTTTATTGTGTCACTCTTTCGAAATGTCACTCTTTCAATACACACCCATATATATATATATATATATATATATATATATATATATATATATATATATATATATATATATATATATAAATATATATATAAATATATATATATATATATAAAATATATATATATATATATATATATATATATATATATATATATATATATATATATATATATATATATATATATATATATATATATTATATATTCTTATGCTGTGGTTTTCATAATACAGTAATCTCCTCGTGTGTATTTGTGTGTTGTGTGTACCGTATGATTTTGTTTCAGATACGCGTATGCCGTAAAAGAGTTAGCGTAGAGTTAGTTGTTAAACGCTATATGGTTTGAGAGGACGACGTATGCGTTGAGCTGAGAGAGCACGGTAGGTGTGTAGAGAGAGAGAAGGGACAGGGCAGTCGTTGTTCGTGTATTTTCAAAACTGCTGAAGTAATGCATTCCATTGGGACGCGATCAAAACACTGTGGTTAGACCTACCACGTAGATAGACCCCCATACAGAGGAGTCGACACTCAGAGACCAAAAAGCGTTGTGGAAAGGAGCTGCGTTTTTCCGCTCCGCGTCTCTCTCTCTCTCTCTCTCTTGCTCGCTCGCTCGCTCACTCTCGGGATTTTACGAATGTCCTGTTTTATCGTAATTGATATTTAGATAGACGATGGTCACTCATATCTTTAACTGTTTAATTCCTTAGTAAAATGTGTCTGAGTTACCTGAACAGTGTATTTTGTTGTGTGTGTGTAACGGCGCCTGGTTAAAAACACGAAGCAATTTGGTACCAAGGTATGGTAACATAATTACTGTTTTAGTGCACTAAAATAATATCTGCAGTGGTTATATGTAAAGATACCTTTTCACTTTTTTAATATTTTTTCGTGTTATATGTTTTATGCTTTATCTTTTGAAGAATTTTTCTTTTATGCATATATGTGATGTATTTGCTATTGCCTTAACTTTTGCTTTACATTTTTTTGATATTTAATCTTTTGCAGAGTATATTTCTGTGTCTTTTGTATCCACATTTTAATATGATTGATTTATTTGCCTTATTTTGTTTAACACGTGGGAATTAATTTACTTACAGTATATTTCCTTTCAATCAAGTTTTGTTATTTAACAATTTAAATCTTTCTTGAATAATTTTTGATGAATTAATAAATTAATTTCTGATTTAATTTTGACTGATGATTAATTCAGATTTAACCCAATTTTGTTTTGTTTCGAGTAATAATAGATTTCCCCGAGGCTGTTAAATGTCATGTATAATCTTTGAATTTAGAAATAAATTTTTGTATTTAAAATATTATATCAGAGTTTCATTCATTGACCCACCAGTAATTTTGATTTGAATTAGAGATAGAGTGGTAAGTGAGATGTTTTCCTTCAAGTAATTGAAGTGAGCTCGAACCAGGGAGATGAAATAAATGGAAATATTTGAACTTTTATAATGTTAATGGAGTGATGCCCTTAGATTTTACCTCACACCTGTTTAACGAACTTAATCTGCTTTCTTTCATGATTGATAAGTTTTATAAGGGATCACTGTTGCCTTTAGAGAAATCAGTCGTCTTTTATGTGTGATGAGGGTTCAGGTGTCTGGCTTTTGTGATGTAACTATAATTGTTGAATAAATGGTAAGTTTGGTAATCAAATATCAAGCACTTAGATACCAGGTTTGATTTAAAGAGCAAACACTGGACACTCCGGGGTCACCATATATAAATGGTGCACTAGACTGGACCATTTCCCCCATATATAAATGGTGCCTTAGACTCCGGGACAAGCACTTAGATATCAGGTTTGATTTGAAGAACAGACACTGGACACTTCGTCACATATATAAGTGGTGCCCAGACCCGGGAAAACAGATCACAAATATCACTCTGGTGTATACTGGTGGTGTTAGGGACATATTTTATTAGGAGAGTGACCATATAGTTCTTTTATTTTGTGAGGTAACTATAATTGTTGAATAAATGGTAAGTTTGGTAATCAAATATCAAGCACTTAGATACCAGGTTTGATTTAAAGAACAGACACTGGACACTCCGGGGTCACCATATATAAATGGTGCACTAGACTGGACCATTTCCCCCGTATATAAATGGTGCCTTAGACTCCGGGACAAGCACTTAGATATCAGGTTTGATTTGAAGAACAGACACTGGACACTTCGTCACAATATATATATATATATATATATATATATATATATATATAATATATATATATATATATATATATATATATATATATATATATATATATATATATATATATATATATATACATATATTATATATGTATATATATATATATATATATATATATATATATATATATATATATATATATATATACATATATTATATATATATATATATATATATATATATATATATATATATATATATATACATATATTATATATATGTATATATATATACATATATTATATATATATAAATTATATATATATATATATATATATATATATATATATATATATATATATATATATATATA
Source organism: Macrobrachium rosenbergii (assembly GCA_039081455.1). NCBI lineage: Eukaryota > Metazoa > Arthropoda > Malacostraca > Decapoda > Palaemonidae > Macrobrachium > Macrobrachium rosenbergii. The sequence goes on from JANJGK010008520.1 coordinate 17,580, forward strand.
TATATACATATATTATATATATGTATATATATATATACATATATTATATATATATAAATTATATATATATATATATATATATATATATATATATATATATATATATATATATATATATATATATATATATATATATATATATATATATATATATATATATATATATAACCATCAGTAAGGGGTAGAGGACACACACAGATGTACAAGCTGTCTTTATTCCAACGTTTCGTAATTGACAATTTAATTACATCATCAGGGCTGTTAAAATGAAACATAAAATTCCTTGTCAAATTGCAAAAACTAAAAATTACGTATTTAAAAAGGTAAAATTCATTCTTACCAAATTTAAGAAGTATATACAACATTAAAATTAAGGGAATGAACACAATTTAGAAAATCTTTGCATTAAAATGAAAAGTAACAGAAATTCAGTAAACTAAAAATGAAAATAGTAGACCCAGAGGAATGACAGTGTTAAACTAAACGTAAACATAAATGGAAACAACACAAGTCAAGACAAATATAGAGGGGAGGAGGACGTATGAGTGTTTGATGACGGAACAAGTTGTTTAATCAAAAGTGATTCTTAAATAACAGTTGATTTTATCAAATTATTCAGGAACATTTTTATGCTATTGACATTAATTTAATTCCCAAGAACCTCTTCACCATCAGTTCATTCTTTAAAACTAAAGAACTATTATCACCTTATATGCCCTCTGGTGTTGTTTTAAGTATACTTGCCCTGAATGTCAAACAGGAGCGTGTGTGGGATCCACCAGGAGACTCCTTAAGGTGCATATCGATGATTCTCATCGTGGCGTAAGTTTCCGTACTGGTAGCAGAATTTCTAACCCAGAACATTCCAGTATCAGAAATCATTCCAAAATTTGTAAAACGCATATCGATAATAAGGAATTCTCCATTTTAGGCCATACCACCAACCCTCAAGACCTAGTTATTTTAGAATCACTTTTGATTACACAACTTGTTCGGTCGTTAAACACTCATACGTTCTCCTCCCCTCTGTATTTGCTTTGACTTATGTTTCCATTTATGTTTAACTCTGTCACTCCTCTAGGTCGGCATTTTAACCATTTGTTCTATTACTCTGTTCTCTACTATTTTCATTTTTAGTTTACTGAATCTCTGTTACTTTTCATTTTAATGCAAAGATTTTCTAAATTGTGTTCATTCCCTTAATTTTAATGTTGTATATACTTCTTAAATTTGTTAAGAATAATTTTTACCTTTTTAAATACGTAATTTTTAGTTTTACAGTTTTACAAGGAATTTTATGTTTCATTTTAACAGCCCTGATGGTGTAATTAAATGGATAATTACGAAACGTTGGAATAAAGACAGTTTGTACATGTGTGTGTGTCCTCTTCTCTACCCCTTATTGATGATTATTAATATGGATTGACTTCTGACTCCTTACACTGAGATATACACTATATATATATATATATATATATATATATATATATATATATATATATATATATATATATATATATATATATTAGCTGGCCAACCCGGCGCTGCCCAGAAAAACTCTGAATGACATTCGATAAACTCTCTCTCTCTCTCTCTCTCTCTCTCTCTCTCTCTCTCTCTCTCTCTCTCTCTCTCTCTCTCTCTCTCTCTCTCTCTTCCCCGCGTTCGAATCTCCGACTGGCTAGTGAAGAATAAGAGGAATTTATTTCTGGTGATAGAAATTCATTCCTCGCAATAATGTGGTTCGGATTCCACAATATGCTGTAGGTCCCGTTGCTAGGTAACCAATTGGTTCTTAGCCACGTAAAATAAATCTAATCCTTCGGGCCAACTCTAGGAGAGCTGTCAATCAGCTCAGTGGTCTGATTAAACTAAAGTATACTTAACTTTTTCTCTCTCTTCCCTAACACCCCCTCTTCTCTGTCTTCTTCTCCACTCACTCGTGTGGGCAGGTTAGGGCCAATTTCATGACAGTTTGCTATTGTATTTCATCTGGGAAGCATCTCGGATTTTCTGATCAAAATATAAATAAATTATGTATGCTTTAGGCGTTATGCATTTCACTGTTAGACCCTTCAACACTATTTGTAGGCCGTTATAAGGAAACAATTATTATCATATATTATGATCAAAATTGACGTAAATTCTGATAAAAAATTGATGTTGTAGAGGATTTATTGTTGTAGGTTAATTATACTTCTGTCAGTGCCAGAAGAGAAGGTGAATTGTCAGGTGAAAAATGAGAAGAAACCCAGAAAACTAAAGGAAAAAGTGACATATAAAACGAGAATTTCATTTGTTTTGTTTTTGTTTGTATGCCTGTCACGGAGCAGAAGTATGATTTAGAGTTAAAAACCTATCTGGGTGACATAGAGGCCGTGTGCAAAATTTTGTCTGGGTCTGTCAAGCAGTTTGGATTTCTATAGATGCCAAACTAATATACAAACATTCACTTTATATATATATATATATATATATATATATATATATATATATATATATATATATATATATATATATATATATATATATGCATGCATACATGCATATACGTGTATGTATGTATCTATATAAAAGTGAATGTTTGTATATTAGTTTGGCATCTATAGAAATCCAAACTGCTTGACAGACCCAGAAAAAATTTTGCACATGGCCTATATATATATATATATATATATATATATATATATATATATATATATATATATATATATATATATATATATATATATATATATATATATATATATATATATACAAAATGCACGAAGGAAAGAGAAACACTGGAGTGTTGCGAGGCCTTTTGACTGTCGTCCATTACTTAGCAGACTGAGGAAATATAAAAGTAAGTTTACAAAGAAAGCTCACATAAATGACAGATAGGGATTACAAAGGACAAAACATGTACCTGGTATCCAAAACAATTAGTAGAACTGCCAAAACAGGGTTAAATATTTAAGAGGTTTTACAGAGGATTCGGATCAACTGTTCAGAAGCAGGGACAGGACAATTAAAAGATTATACAAGGAGGTGGCTGATCTACAAAAAATGTTAGTTCATCAAAATAGTTCTCTCTCCTTTTTTTGTAAACAACAACAAGATGAACATTTTTACAAATGAAAATTTTATTAAACATACAAATACATAGAAAATATATATAAGGTAACTAATTTGTAACTAAGCCAGTGATTTTATCTTTTATGTCGTTCTTGAACATTTATCCTAATACAGGGGTCCAAATAATACATGCCAGGGATAAGGTTAAAATTACAGCTGGAAGTAAGCTGTATAATAGCAGACTCCAAAAGATTTCTTGAAGGAAATCTTTCGATCTGGCAATCACTGAACTTTCAGTCCAATTTATCCTGTGAGAGTTTTCACTTAAATGAATTAATATAGCATTGGATGTTTGCCCAGTTTTGACTGAAAACTTATGTTTCTTAATAAGTACGTCTAAATCTTTGCTAGATTGGTTGATATAAAAAGAAGGGCCTTCCAAACATGGAATTTTATATATTATATGTTGTTGTTTTCTTTAGAGCTATTTTTTATTAACATTCCTTTTATTGTGTTATTATAGGAAAAAACGAGAATGTTCTTATGAGTTTCTTTCTCCATGTTACTGTCACTATAAAACTTTTTGTGGGCTTTATTATAACAACTATCTAGTATATGTGAAGGATAATATAAATCTGTCCCTATTTTTCTTATGTATTCAATTTCTTGATCCAAATTCTGGGAACAAATATCTAGTATATGTGAAGGATAATATAAATCTGTCCCTATTTTTCTTATGTATTCAATTTCTTGATCCAAATTCTGGGAACTGACAATGCGCAAAGCTCCTAAAAACATAGAAGAAAAAATTGATATTTTGATATTAAGGCGATGGCCTGAATAAAAATGGACATAAGTTAAGTTGTTGGTTGGTTTCCTATAAATACTGAATTTGCATTTAAGTGATTCTCTATGCATTAAAACATCCAAGAAAGGGAGGCAATTGTCCTTTTCTAATTCTAAAGTAAACTTAATGGATGGTACCTGGTTGTTGAGAGTAAATAATTTACATCAATATCTGCAGGCAAAATAACTAAAATATCGTAAACATATCTATACCACTTTAAAGGAGTATAAATGATATTAGGTAAATATCGTTTTTCAAAGGATTCCATATACAAGTTTGAGAGGAGTGGGGATAAAGGGTTGCCCATTGCCATACCAAATATTTGTTGGTAAAATTCACCATTGAATATAAACTCACAATCACAAATGCACAACCTACCAGTGAAATACTGACTTACATGTAGAGGTAATTCATGATGGATTAGTTCATTACTAAGATACTCTAAAATAGAATCTGTAGGGGCTTTAGTAAAAAGAGAACAAACATCAAAACTAACGAATCTACCAGTGGGGCAAAAAGTGATTTTGTTTAATTTATCAACTAAATCTAGATAATTAAATGCGTGAGGATCGGAGATAGTTCCAAGTAACGGGACAAGAGCTTGGTAATATATTTCGAAAGTTTATATGATATTGAGCCAACAGTACTGATAATAGGCAGCACAGGATTATTTTCTTTGTGCGTTTTTACTAATCCGTACCAGTGAGGTAACGAGGGAAATTTTACTGACAACTGACCTATTAATTCTTTTTATCTTCAAGGATTTTTTTCCATGTGCTATTGAAATGTTTTATGATTTGATCAAGGGTTTTTTTTATTAGTTTTATTTACTGTAAGTCGTATCATCATGCAGTAGGGCTTGCATACATGATATGTAGTCAGCTTTATCTAAACTTACAATACCATTCGACTTTTCGACTTATCAGCTTTTGTGATGCCGATTGTATTGTCTTTTTCAGGACAATCAACAGTTAGAAGTATTAGTAAGTTGGTGCGAATAAAGGGAATGGAACTAGTAGGGGAAGGGACAATGACAAAGTTGCTGGTAAAGAAGGAAGGACTTCGAGCTATTAAAACTCATAAATCCGCCAGTTTCCGGAGGCTTATCATACCTACATTTGATGGATTATCATGCTTCTCTTTTCTCTTATAGATATTTTATTCTGTTTTGGGTATCACTAGGGATGAGACCGTGGGGTTTTTAAAGCGTCGGAAAAAATAGACATTGGTAATGACTTGCTTGCCACTTTTCTCCCTGATAGAATAGCCTCCATTGTTCAGTGAAATTTAAAACTAACGTCTGTGCCTGGCTTTGGTGAAGGTTAATCGACTGCATTTGTTTTGCAACATTTAGCTAACATTCAGTTCCACTGGAAGCGGAAAGTGTCATTTCAATGTACATAGTCAAAAGGTTCGTCTTTTGATCTGCTCCGTAGTGACTGTCCATTGCACACGATTAAGCCCTTTGTCCGTTTTAATCTCCGGAAGTCTTTCAGTTGTTTTCATGGAAAGCGATTTTTTCTATTTTAATAAACTCATGAAGTAGTCTGTATGTATGAATGGTATATGGCTGTTTTGCAACCCATGGCAACCCATGGTAACGCTGTTCTTTGTTACAAAGATACTGCATGAAAAAATCCCTCTATATTACCCAACATTTCTGTGAGGTCACTCTGATGTGTGTTGATAATGTTATAGTACTGATACGGAACACATATCATAATGAATATTCAGAATACAAAGTAATCATTAGATTTTAGATAGTTTTAGTATTCTAATAGATTCATCACTACACTGTCAGCTTCCCTGTTTCTCTCTTATTCATCTTTTTATCAATTTGCGCTGTTTTAATTTTCTGTAACAGCAAACTATTGTGCCGGCTTTGTCTGTCCGTCCGCAATTTTTTTCTGTCCGAACTTTTCTGTCCGCCATCAGATCTGAAAAAATACTGAGGCTAGAGGCTGTTGAGCATCCACTTTCCAATCATCAGAGATACCAAATTGCAGCTCTCTAGCCTCAGTAGTCTTTATTTTAGTTAAGATTAAAGTTATCCATAATCGTGCTTCTGGCAACGATATAGGCCAGGCCACCACCGGGCCGTGGTTAAAGTTTCATGGGCCGCGGCTCATACAGCATTATACCGAGACCATCGAAAGATAGATCCATTTTCGGTGGCGTTTATATAGAAAACTCGATTGCGCCTAAGAAACTTCGGCGCATTTTTTACTTGTTTATGTGGTAAATCATATGCGTGGAGTATTGTTCTTATGTAGCAAAGGATATTATTCATAAGTTTTGGCAGCCATGTAATTTGTATCACAGTTAGAACCCGGAAACTGCTAAATCTGTAAAATTACATAGTTTCTGCTGTTTATGAGATATGCCATATTTATTCCCTAAAGTTATAAGAACAAAATTATGCCCATTTTACAAATAAATAATAGAAAATAAATGAATGTTGAGCCAGATATCTGATTGATGTATATTTGATTTATATTTGATTAGCGCTTTATAGCAACTGAAAAATAGGGGTGACACTTGAACCTGAGTAATGACACAGACAGCAGTGTTGCAAAAGAAAAAAAAAAGGTTTTAACCAGCCGATTGCTCTTTTCAGTAGCGTCTTTTCCATACATTTTGTTTATTCCGGAAAGAGAAATATTAACCTTCATAAGAGAGAGGAGAGTCTCTATCTCTCTCTCTCTCTCCTCTCCTCTCACACACACGCTGAAGTTGTATCGTATTTAGCTTAATTAACTGAACAATTGTAAACACTGCAGCTTTACTGTCGCCTCTTCGCGTGTACCCCGACGCTAATAACTTTCAGGGCTGTCGCTGATGAACAGACGAGAAATTCTGACAATTCATCTACAGTTACTCTGGGACACATGAATAAGGCAGGAGGAACGAATGTGAAAATTGTTAAAACGCAAAAAACTTTAAAGAATTTACGTTTTTTAAGGCTAGATACGTCGGGTCTTGAACAGGTCATATATAGCTCATGGTACCCTGGGAAGCTAAATGAAAATTACACTTTTGTTCTCCTTACAAGTCATCATTAGAAAAGTGATTTGGAAATCTTGAAAAAACTGGCTTCGAACAAAGATATGATCAAAACTCGACCAGATAAGGGAAAAGGTACTGTCACTCTGGATCGAGATGATTATTATAATAAAGTTAACATTATTTTAAGTGACCTTACCAAATTTCAGTCACTTGGGACCCATACTCTCAGTACCATTTTTAAAATCGAGGATAAAATAAACCGCTTTTTAAACCATTTGAAAAAGATTAAAACTATTTCTGAAGAGGTATATCGGTCTCTTCTTAGCACAGGTGGTTCTTTCGGTGTCTTATATGGTCTCCCTAAAACTCATATGGAAGTTGTTCCTATGAGGCCTATTCTGACAACCTACGACACCCCCAAATCATAAAATGGCAAAATTTCTGGTACCTCTTTTAGAACCTCTCACCAGAAATGAATATACGTTGACGAACTCCTACATGTTCAAGAATGCCATTCTCCCTCAAGACTCAGACTTAGTTATGGCTAGCCTTGATGTTGAGTCTCTGTTCACAAATGTTCCTGTTGAAGAGACCATTGACATCATTATGCGTAAATTATTTCCGGATCCTAACACCGTATTCCATAATTTTAACTCCGATGATTTTAGAAGATTCCTTGAACTTGCTGTACTGGACACTGCCTTTATTTTTAATAACACTGCTTTTAAACAAACTGATGGGATGGCGATGGGTTCCCCTCTGGGCCCAACGTTCGCAAATATTTTTATGTGTCACTTCGAGGAGCAGTTGCTGGACAGCTGCCCTCTCAGTATTTACCCTTTATTCTACAAAAGGTATGTTGATGATACTGTTACGTTGTTTAGATCTCGGTCTGATGCTGAAGCATTCCTCGATTCCGCTAACAGTAGTCATCCGAATATAAAATTTAGTATTGAAGTTGAACAGGATAATAAGTTATCCTTTTTAGATGTCTCAGTTTCACGAGAATCAGATTGTTTTAACACGAGTATTTGGAAGAAACCCATTTTTAGTGGTTTGGGATCCAACTTCTATAGTAGCTTTTTTTTTTTTTTTTTTTTAACTAAATGCTTTGTCTACTCTTTTATATAGGGCTTTCCATTTATCCTCGAACTGGCATGTTTTTAATAAGGAAATAAAATTTTTACACTGTTTTTTCACCAACAATTATTTTCCACCTAACGTATTTTTTCAACATGTCAGGAAATATTAGAGGACAACTTCATGCCAAAATTCAAAATTCCAACTGTTCCCAAACTTCAAATCTATGCTAGTGTTCCATTTGTACATGATAAAACTTTTAGCCAAAAGCTTTCTCAAATTATTTCTAGCCATTATGAAGCCTTAAAAATTAATCTAATTCCAAAGAATCCTTTGAAAATTGGTTCTTTATTCAATACTAAAGACCGTTTAAGCGCCCTTATGACGTCTGGGGTGGTATATAAATATGATTGTCCTCGGTGTTCTCGAGGAACTTACGTCGGTTGCACCCAAAGACTTCTTAAGGTTCGCGCCGATTCTCACAAGGTGTGAGCCATCGAACAGGCAATAAACTAAGTAATCCCGAATTTTCAAATATAAGAGAGCATGCCAAAAAATGTGGTAATAACATCG
>JANJGK010008521.1:0-26136 GCA_039081455.1 Macrobrachium rosenbergii
CCGTCAAAATTCTAATATATATATATATATATATATATATATATATATATATATATATATATATATATATATATATATATATATATATATATTTAGAAATATTTTTTCCGGCACCTCGAAAGCTAATTATATATACAGTATAATATATATATATATATATATATATATATATATATATATATATATATATATATATATATATATATATATATATATATATATATATATATATTATATATATATATTATATATATATATATATATATATATATAAAATACCGGATAAAATATAGTGTAAACAAAAATGCGTAAAAAAAAGGCTAATTACCTCTGGGCTGGATAACAAGCTTTTATTTCGAAAAATTCACCGTGAACCGACGGAAGTTGTTTTCAAATAACACGCTTCAATGCACTTACAAAGACAGTCACTACCGCACTGGGCTGGTTTGAGCAGTTACACTTGAATAGTTACTTCTTATTCTACAAGCTATAGGGGCTTTCTTCCTTCCCCTCCCCCCCAACCCGCCCCCTCCTTATAAGCACGAAAGAAGGAATCACTCCGCTCGGGCAGTTTCTCTACTGATAGTTCAGCAGTTAGTGGCGTGGAGTTTTCTTCTTCCTTTTCTGGGTTGGGATCTCATTTAAAGGTCCACGCGAACAAGAGTTCGTGCTGGTATAAGCCAAAGTTGCCTTTTGATTAGAAAAAGGAGAGTTAGTGTGATAAATTAGTCTTCAAATATGAGTTCAATTCTTTGATAAAAGTTCCTATTGTCTCTCCACTTATTATAAGCAAAGGTTGTCTACCACACTTGTAAATGTGCAGTTTATATCATGTGGTGTACGTGATTAAGGTTGACTCTGAATACATTCAAAATTGGCATTAATTTAGTATTGTTGTTACACTCTAGTGCTGTTTCTCACATGTTTCATAATTATTGTAATGCCTATAGTCATTTTTTTCTCCTTGATTATACTGATTTTTTTTAAATGAGTTTATTTTTGTTTTATGAAATTGGACAGAGGACTAGGCCTAATGAATGAATGCCTCTTATAGGCTGCTAAGATTGCTTCAAACTTAAAATTGAAACCCAGATTGGTTATTCTCTCTCTCTCTCTCTCTCTCTCTCTCTCTCTCTCTCTCTCTCTCTCTCTCTCTCTCTCTCTCCACAGTCTGAGACTACGCATCTTGACTGTCAGAACAAAATATACTCCTGAAATGTTTACCTGGATTTAATTAAGTCTTCACCACTTTAAAAACCTATAAATAAAAATAGTGATTACTTCACCTGAAGGTCTCCCCCCTCCCCCCCCCCCCCCCCCGAAAACAATGATTACTTCAGCCTGAAGGTCCCCCCTTCCCCCAACCCCTCAAACAAGGGGTAAACTCGAGAAAACCCCCACAAGAAACTACAAAGGAATGATCGAGTTCGAGATATAATACTTCTAGGATCTAGATAATCAGATAATCGAGTTTGAGAGAGAGAGAGATATCTCGAGTGTATGTCTCCATTCTGCCATATCTCTCTTTGAAACCCTCTCGTTTTATCTCTCGATAACATCGCGAGAGAGACTTTGATGTTATAAGGGTGATGTTTTATTTTTAATTTCACGCAGATCGCTTATGCCTTCGTCAGCAGTAACCTTGAATTGCGTGTTCTCTGTGACGGTTTCTTAATAAGCACCTCAAGCGGGGCACTGTAGGCATTGCTTAAAAGGTTCTTTGCGGCGTCCCTTAGGCCCTTTGCTGCAACCCCTTTCATTCCTTTGACTGTACCTCCGTTCATGTTCTCTCTCTTCCATCGTACGTTCCTGAACCCTCTCCTTAATAATTGTTTCAAAATTATTTTCAGCGCTGTGTGAACTCGTAGGTCTCAGCTCTTGGTCTTTGGCCTAAATTTTATATTCCAATTCCAATCCCAATTTCTTATTTCAAGATAACGATTCCAGTTATATATAAAGATTTTTTTGTCAGAAAATTGAACAGACGAATGTTAAAAGCACCAATTTCCGTTTCAATCCAGACTGCTTTTGTTAAGTGAGCAATAATCTCCAGCAAATCTGCTTTCAAATATCGTCCGTGACACCGAACGTGCTTTTAAACTTTGAGCTAAATTTTCATGAAAATTATTCTGATGTTTCAGATTTATTTCTTGCCTCTAGAAGTGTCAATTGTAATTTACCTTTATTCATATAATTTCTTTTTAAATAAGCGATCTCTTCTTTCTATATTTCCCATTACCTTAAGTTACTTTCTTTCTAATGAGCACAATGTTCTTTGGAAGCCTGAATTCCAAGCCAGTGGCTTCTTCTGAATAAATAATAATAATAATAATAATAATAATAATAATAATAATAATAATAATAATAATAATAATAATAATAATAATAATAATAATAATAATAATAACAACAACTTTCCTGCTCTGTGTCAGAAACATTGTGAGTCGTTTTCAACTAAGGACAAACAGGCTGAAGTTCAGTATTCATAAGAGAACGAGACTAAAGGCATCTGTAGTAACCAATTTAAAACAGAGTAGGTTACAGACGAAGCAGGTTGTACCCGAGTGAAGACGAAGACATGAAAATATCGTATACAATTAGTGAACTGACTTTTCCACCAGAGAATCTTATACTGAATCTCTTCAGAGTGGCATAAAATGGATGATGTCGTAATTCTACCCAACTGACTAAGGGATATTATTATTATTATTATTATTATTATTATTATTATTATTATTATTATTATTATTATTATTATTATTATTATTGTTGTTGTTGTTGTTGTTGTTGTTGTTGTTGTTGATGTTGTTCAGAACATACACCCAATTCATATGGAACAAGCCCACCACAGGGGCCATTAACTTGAAATTCAAGCGTCAGAGGATATGGTGTTCATTTGAAAGAAGTAACAGAAGGGTAATAGGGAATTCAAGAAGAAGAGTAGGAGGTTTCCAGTGTCCTCCTTGTAACGGGCGTATTTTGGGCGTATCCATGGTGACTAGGTCCAATTTTATTTGGTCACGGGTCTTCTGTCCGTAAGACTTAGCCCATTTTCAGAAGGATGAATACATGCCAATTGTATCTGAACGTCAGAAATCAGAATAACTGACAGACACCTCTGTAACATTTTAGCAGAAACTTTCCCATAGTCATCAGAAAATTGACTTAATATATACTTTAACTATAAACAAATATACACTGAAAATTAAAAACAGAATCTTCCGTGACCATGGCAAAGGTCAGTGAATAGAGCAAGAGGGTCACCCAGGAGTTTCCTGACGAAGGAAAGAAATATTCGTGCAAAGTGAACCAGAAGTAACTCAATATTTGAACCTTGGAAGATCTGCTGCCCTTGTCGTAGGAGGCAGAATGAAGGGGAATGGCAACAGAATAAGAAAAAATGGCAGAAAAAGAATAAAAGAGAAGGGCTTTGATTAATTCAAGACTGCTGTCGAGGGAAATATTTTGTTGACTAATTAAAATCATGGTAGAAGTGCATAACACATGGAATAGCATTAATAAAATTTATGCGTAGCTGGATATACACCTACTCATTACATTCGCAAGATATTTACACAAGGTTAATGGAAAATAAATGACTGGCATGAAATAGAATTTATAAAATTTATATGTGACTGGAGATAACCTACTCATTACATTCACAAGATATTTACGCAAGATTAATAGAAAACAAATGACTGAAAGGGAACAGAATTCGTGAAGTTTATATGTAGTTGGATGTCCACCTGTTCATTATAATCACAAAGATAATTATACAAGACTAATAGAAGATACATGACTGACAAGTATAGAGACCATGGAATAGTATTCATAAAATTTATACGTATCTGGATCTACACCTACTCATTACACTCACAAGATATTTATACAAGACTAGTAGTATGAATAAATCACTGGCAATAATGAAATTGTATCTGGAGTCAAGGGTTCTAAATACAGCAAGAAACTTAATCTTCGAGAGTCATTGGAAAGAGAGAGAGAGAGAGAGAGAGAGAGAGAGAGAGAGAGAGAGAGAGAGAGAGAGAGAGAGAGAGAGAGAGAGAGAGCAAAGAAAAAGGGGAGAGACTGAACGGGAGGAAGCGGAAGGGAAGAGTAGAGGAAGCGTTGTTCCTTCTTCCCAAAAAATTCCTAATTGAAACAGGATGCATTACTTCCCTCATTGTACCCAAGTGAGTAAAATGGTCCTTCTTTTAGCTAAGGACCCTTTTGTTTGTTTCCCTGTAGATTCCTTTGAGGAATGAGATTAGTTGTTTTTATTGCCATTGACGCCTTTCACTTCTAAACCTGTAATTTAGCTCAGTATTTTCTCCAATTTTCTCGTTTTTACGAAGAGATTCAAGACGTAACTATGTTATTTTCTCTTTTATCTTTTTATACAAGTCTATGTATTCATAGCTACTTGAATATTTCCACACCTTTCGTGGTTGGCCGAGTCCTTACCGTCCTCTTGGTCCAGTGGGTCATGACCTCTCTCTCTCTCTCTCTCTCTCTCTCTCTCTCTCTCTCTCTCTCTCTCTCTCTCTCTCTCTCTCATTTTATCTTTCTTTTAAATTATACAAGTCTATATATTCATAACTACTTGTATATTTCCACACCTTTTGTGGTTGGCTGAGGCCTTACCGTCCTCTTGGTCAAGTGGTCATGACCTCTCTCTCTCTCTCTCTCTCTCTCGAAAAAGAAAGACGATCCAGTGAGCCGGTGGCTGCTGAAGAAGGCTACTGAAGGAGACTGCTGAAGTAGGCCATTTCGGAACGCGGGCTGTTACGAGCCGCTGGCGTCGTAACTCAGAAGATCTCTTGAGTAATTCCATTAGCTCTCCACAAACTTGACGAAGGTCGTGGTCCGAGCTCTCTCTCTCTCTCTCTCTCTCTCTCTCTCTCTCTCTCTCTCTCTCTCTCTCTCTCTCTCTCTCTCTCTCTCTTTCGTAAGAAGACCTCCTCATCTTATCTTCTCATCTCCTGAAGAAGGATGCTGGAACGTGTCAGATTCTCCCGGGAACTTTCGTCACCATTATGGTGGAATTAGGAGTTGTCCCTTCTGTAGTCTGCTTGCGTGGACTGAGTGATATATATATATATATATATATATATATATATATATATATATATATATATATATATATATATATATATATATATATATATAAACGCCCTTAAATTGACAAGTGATATTGTGGTGTTCAATTTTTTCATAGTGATTTATTAAAAGGTTTTGTAGAATGCATATGGAATGTCATGGAATATGATACCTTTTAATAATATTTTGTTATTATTTTTCATAGTGAATCCCTACAGAACTTCGTAGAATGCATGTGGAATGTCATGGAATACATTTTATTAGTATTTTATTATTAATTTTCAAAGGAATTTATTGGAAGGTATTGTAGAGGGCACATTGAATGTCATGGAATATATTTTAACAGTATTTTATTATTATTTTTCATGGTAATTTATTGAAAGGAATTGTAGAGAACCTATGGGATGTCAAGGAATACATTTTGGAAAATCAGTTGCAGAATTGGTTGAATCTGGATTAAAATGATATTGTTCTATTTTATAAGAATATCTCCACATATTTCTCAGCGACTGAAAAAATACCTCCACTATTTCCTAGCCACTAAAGATATCTCCACATATTTTCCAACGACTAAAAAAATATCTCCACATATTTCCCAGCGGCTAAATATATCTCCACATATTTCCCAGCTAAAAAATTATCTCCACATATTTCCCAGCGAATAAAAAAAATATCTCTAACCATTTCCCACCGCAGAGATGCGACTAAACACAGCCTGATCCCTGAACCAGCTTTGCTCCTGACGAAGAAGAGTTCTCCTGCTCTTGCTTGGCCCGCGTCCCTCGGGATATAGAAGGCGTTCGTGCGAGAGATTCTCAGGAATGATGGATTTCATTCCATTCCCACAGCCCGCCCCCCTCATATCCACCCTCTCCCACCCAAGAAGATGGTTTGCTCTTCGATTTGCTTCCTTCTTGTTTGCCTTCTCCGGATTTGACTCTGCCAGTTCGTTGCAGCTTCTTCTTAGATTTGAATAAGGAATTCGTTATTTTGGGAAGAAGAAGAGCCATGATTAGCTCATCTCCTTAACAGATACATCATAATAATAATAATAATAATAATAATAATAATAATAATAATAATAATAATAATAATAATAATAATAATAATAATAATAATTTATCCCTCATGGCTGACCTAGACCGAGTCTCGTCGCTGTCGAATCTCGTGAAGTGCTCTTTCTTCATATACTTCACAGTATATCTGTTTTTAGTGCTACTAAACAAATGCCCACACACACACACACACAGCGAGAGAGAGAGAGAGAGAGAGAGAGAGAGGGAGAATCCTAGTAATAGACTAAAAAAAGTAAAAAAAGACTGAAAATGAATTAGAATTTGCTCCTCACGAACGAAGCCACAAAACATAAGACCGATGTCAGAATCCTACCTCTTTAAAAAGAGTCAGAAAGAATAAAACAGATCGTCAGAGAAATAAGGAATAATGAAATAATGAATGATACAAAATGAAGGATAGGCGTTGAGGAAGGGAGGCGGATAAAGAGGAAAGAGGGGAAAACGAGAGAAACGTATAATGAAGGAATGGAATTAAGGAGAAGGTTGATGCTCCGTGCGAGTAAATGTTGTGGAAGGATGGAGGAAGAAGGCGAACAGAGAGAGAGAGAGAGAGAGAGAGAGAGAGAGAGAGAGAGAGAGAGAGAGAGAGAGGTTCTCTTTAATAACTTTCACTCGTTGCGTATTATATTGCAGATAATGACAAAGATACACGATTCTGTTCCGTAATTGGATTCTAGAGACCTGCGTCGAGACTTAATAAAGAAGCTGTTTATGATGGCGAACATTTTCGAGCATAATATTACCTTTACAGCTTGCAACACACATACACACACACACACACACATACACACACACACACACAAAGAGAGAGAGATATCATTAGATCACGCACTTGAATCTCATGTGGAACTCAGATAATTTCCTTGGCATTTTTGAAAGTTTGCAACATTCGAATTCCCGGACTTATTTTCAGAGAAGTAAAGTAATTTTTCAGTTATTAATTCAACTTATATTGGAAGAGGCATACCGCTTAACGTCTGGAATCTGTTGAAGCAAATTAATGTAATTATTTTGACACACGTTTCTGGAATTGTGAAGAATTTTGATGAAAACTTGACGCCAAACTTGCCATCCAAGTACTTAGCCACTTTGGAAAATATGTGATGTTGTTTTATTCTAGGATTTAAAGCTCAAATACGTATATTTGACAGAAAATGAATACTTGTAATATATGTTAATCATATTACTGATTATTAATAAAATTGTATATCGTTAAATATAAGAATATTGAAGAGTTTTGTTGAAAAACTTTTCAAAAAGTGTATGGAAGTCCGCAGGGAGGCGGGGTTTAAAGGTAAGAGAGTAGTCAGGATTGCCATAAAAATGTGAAATTATACAATTTTAAAAGCAAACTTTGACATTATAGAGAATGATTAATTAGATATAGTTCTAATAAATAACTTTTAATGATATTCTTATGTATTATCATTTCTTAAAACGTGATTTTTTAATCAAAATATTAACATTTATAGGACATCACAGTTGGTTATCCTGAGTCTTGACACGAGTAACACAGTCCAACCGGAACCGGAAGGTGACCCAAGTGTTTTGTGTACAGTGTACTGCAGGGTTCATTTATACATTACACTTCATCTTATACATCAAAATAAAGTATTTGCAATACATCTACATCTCAAAGGAAACGGTGAGCATGATTTAGGGAATGTTATTTATGAGTTTATTAATTAAATTAATGAATTAACGACTGACAGGGCCCCATACAGGTCCGATTTAAACTAATATATTGTTTGAAATTTTATGATTTTAATAGTAATTATTTTTATTAGTAGACAATAAGTCCAAAACTACCGTATTTCCCCAATTAGTCTCAGTTCTACCGTCTCATTATAGACCTAGGTCAGACAATTAGTGCAAGGTATTGCCCTTGAGGCTTGTAAGTAGATACTGTGGTATCCACTTTAATCGTATTCTGCCATATCTGAGTGTAACGTGAGGATAAATTGACGTAAGTTCCTCATTATGCAAAGGGCGTCATGTAGGCTTGGCTAGTCGTAATCGTAGGCTACGCTATACTAACCTAACTCTTAGGGCGCTGTTATACAGGTGTTAGAGCCCAATTTCTGCTTTTCCCTTTTTGGTTATTTATTTTATAGGTAATTCTAAGCCGGCTGTCCGCGGTGAGCTAGACTGTGGCAGTTGGCGTTTTTCTATGTTATTTTACTTGCCTTACAAGAATTTAAAGTAATATTTCCTCGACCGGTTGTAACTAAACTGTAATTGACCTTTGAAGACTGCACGACTTGAATTACCTAACGCAGGTAGGTCTAAGCCGGCATTCCGCGGCAAGCGCCCCCCCCCCCCATGGCTAATACGGCAAAATTGTAACCAGTAAACACCCCTAGGGTACGTTATGTTGGTATTTTTAGTTGTGATTACTGGTTACAATTTTGCCGTATTAGCTATGGAGGGGTGGGGGGGGGGGCTTGCCGCGGAATGCCGGCTTAGACCTACCCCGCGTTAGGCAATTCAAGTCGCGTAGTCTTCAAAGGTCAATGACAGTTTAGTTACAGCCGGCCGACAAAATATTACTTTAAATTCTTGTAAAGCAAGTAAAATAACATAGGAAAACGTCAATTGCCATAGTCTAGCTCACTCCGGATGACAGCTCCGCACGAAGCATAGGGTGCCATTTAGGCTAACAATAACTGTACTCTAGACTGACCAAACCTAGCCTAGCTCTTAGGGTACCAACACAGGCATTATAATATCCGCCGCTGGTATGCAACTGCCTTATATACTTTGCCCATTTATTTATTTATTTATTTATTTAATTTTTTTTTTTTTTGCTGTCGAGTCTGTCAAATCTTCGTGTGACATCCTTTCAGTTCAATCTGTTAGGTCAAGTAAAAATGTTCTAATTGTAAAACCGTAATTGATAGCAACACCTTAGTTACACCATAGCACATTTAGGACATTTGGCCAGGATCGATTCATGGTAGTTCAAAAGGAATGTGACCTAACCATATTTACTTTTACCTAACCTAACCTTAGACATCATACCCTAACCTGACTTGGGGAGGCTTCCCCCTCCCCCCATCCCTGGAAAACCCCTTCCCCTCAAGAAAGCTGTGACCCCCTTATTCTACATTCTACCCAAATCGATCCATTTGCATTAGTCTTGTTTTGGTTTGCCAGATTAGTTTTGTGGCTGAGGCTTTCCTTTTGCAGTGGTACCTCCACAGCAAAGACCTATATGTGGGCTGGTTGTAGCAATGTCGCTTATGCTAAGTGCAGATTTCTTCATTGTGGTAAGAATTCTTAGAATAACCATTCAGTATAGGCCCACCAAGGTGGTAATAGGTTAAAGAAGGGTGTGAGGCTGACTATATTTAATACTGTGGGTGATTTTTCTGTTAAATTGAAGTCTGCTGGTATTACTGTGGCACTGTAGATTAATTCTGCATGCATATCGAGTCTTTTCTGCATTTATGATTGTTTTTTTATGAAAACCACTGGTTTTTGTGTTTCTACAGCTCCTTGCAAATTTTAAAGTTACTAGGGAACCCTAGTTGGAAACCAGGGTTTTAGGTGATTTAAAAATCAATCAGTTTAAACAACGGAAATGGTGTAAAATGCACTGATCACAAAATAAGCGGTCAGTCTCTCCTAACATAACCTAATGCACCAGGTCCTTACCTGGCTGGTGGCACGGAAGCTGTACAATACAGTATGGGGATGCAGACTAACCTAACGTGGTGCTGGGTTATTACCTGGCTACCCCTTTTGGAAACTCCCCCCCCCCCTCCATCCTAATCTGACCCAGACAGCCATAAATCATAAATGTGAAATGTTGAAATTACTTGTAACCTTATGTTGCATACATGTTCCTGAATGGCACTAGGGCTACCCCTTGTCTCTCCCATAACACTGCATCTAGCATATCTCTTACCTAAGATTGGGAGGTACCTCTTATCAGGTCAACGATTTTGGTAGGAGAGCCATTGACTGTATTGTTGGAAGGAAGTTGTATTTCCAGGTGGATAGAGGTTGCATAAATTTACAGATAAATGAGTAAAGTTAGTCATGTTTGATTCAGAAAATATCTGGGTACTTAAGTATTAGACTTTATGACCTCATAGTTGGTTGAAAATGTTAGGTAATTATGTAAAGGAAAAACCATGAAGTTATATAATGGAGCATCTCTAAAACCTGTAGTCCCTTTGGAAAAATGCCAAAATGACCTGTATTCGACCATTTAAGTATTTTAAGTATTCTGGATCATGCCCTACTTAACCCGCCCTCGGGCTTATGACCATCAATCTTGAGTTGGATGTGGAGCTGTCATCTTGTTTTTCAAAAAGTTTTATATATGGGCTTGGTTAGTGGGACAAGAGGCTCTTGGAAAACCATATCAAGATTATGAAGGATACCATAGCAAGGGGTTTACTAGTTGGAGATTTAGTTGGATAAGGGTAGGCAGCACTCCAAGGAAATTTAATGCCTTGTTAAACTCCCGTAGTTGCTGGATAAGTTTACAATCTAGCCTAGCCTAATCCTGGCTTATCTGGTTCGCTAAAACAACCAAAACCCAGGTTTTTTGTTTGTGCTAGACAAAACGTTTTGAAACACCTATACATCATAGTCCTCATGTCATGTCTATGGCATACATTGAGGGAATGTTTACCTGGAGTATATCCAAATGCTTATTGTGGTTAATGCTTGTATTGTACAGTATTTGGCCCAAGTTAAAAGGACTGCTGTTCATAACCTATTGATTTATGGGTCTCCCATTCTGCCATTGGTGATACAGCTTTTGAGATACCAAAATTGTGATTCAAGCTGTATATGATAACTTTACAAATGAGCAATATTATAAAACACATTTCCCTCATAACCTATTTACCATAACTCTGTGTGCTCCTCCCTTCCTGGACTCTTGGCGTCATGGTTAGCACAGAAGAGCAATGTCTTGTGGGATGGGCTGGCCATCAGTGGGTCCTATGCCCTGGAGTATTCTGTAAATTGGCGAAGGTCATTGCTTGAAATAAGGCTATTTATGGTTAATGGATTTATATGAAAACATTCATATTTTGTATAAACATTTTTGGCTGCTGATTCCAAGTAATTGTGTTCACATGACAAATACTGTATATATATAATTAAAATTGACATTTAGGACACCACATGCTCTGTCAGCTGTTGAGCTTGTGGCATGGTATCATGGTTTTAACTTGAGTAATTATTATGTAATGATTGTATGAAAAGTGCAAACACACCATGAAGTGTAGCCTGTTTTCCCAAGGACTTGATTTCTATAGATTGGTGGGGTTGCAAAGCTGTTTTCACTGCATCATATAAGTTACTTCTTAGCCTTTGAGCACAAAGACAGTTCGCAATTTCCTCTCTTTCATTAATTCCAGAAATATGTGTGGAATTTTACTATAAATGACTTGAGTTATTGTATATAAAATTGTAGGCTTGCATTTGAAATTTTACTCAGGAATGCTCTGAGCACTCAGGATTCTTTTGTAGTTGTATGAAGTCACATTTTCCATATATGATTTATTTATTTATTTATATTGTTTTTACAGCATTTTGAGAACTGGAACCCAGGCTTTTCCCACTCCTCATGGCTTTAATTAGCGTGCTTGTTACTTAAAGGATCAAGAATCCTGCTAGCAAGGGGTTCTTGCAAGTCACTGGACAGGAAACGTCATCAAGTGTAGTGCCTTCACCAGAAAGCACAAGGTAAAAGTTTTAGAAGCGGCAATTCTTTCACCGTAAGGTTTAAGGCTTTTATTATCTTTTAGTTTTTGTTGCCTTTCACTTGAAAGGTAAATATGCAGGTCTTTATTGCCATTAGTTCTAATATTACTGTACTAGAAGTTCATCATAAGAACAAAGGAATTAAAAGCTATGCTTTCGCATTTTTATTGAGGCACACTCATTCAGATTTCATTTATTGCCAGAAGTTATCAGTCTTAATGGCTGTAACTTTGCTGTTTCTGAGATAATTCACTTTCTTGTGTATGTATGAAGTCGAAGATTCCCCATATGATATATTTATTTGTTTTTACAGCATTGTGAGAATTAAAACCCAGTCTCTCCCACTTTTCATGGCTTCGGTAAGCATGCTTGTTACCAGGAAGGTCAAGAATCTAGCTAGCAAGTGTTGCTTGCAAGTAAGTGGATAGGAAAGCCATCAAGTTGTCTGAAGACAGAAGATGAAATTAGTGATGGTAAGTCTATCACTGTAGGGTTGAAGGTCTTATTTTCTTTTAGAGTATTTTGTTGCCCTTCACCTGAAAGATTAATGTTGCTAGTCTTTATTGCCATTGGCTGCAATGAACTGTATTAGAAATTAACCATAAAGAGTAGAAGTTATTTTGGAGTTAATTTGGAAAACATTTTCACTCAGACAAGCACTGATTCATTGAAATAATATACCTTACTGTACTGTACTGAACTGTTCCTCTTCATTGGTAAAGGAGTGTTGAGTTTCATTGTTAAATGAGTGTAGAGATTCATCGGTAAAGGAGTTTTGAGTTTCATTGATAAAGAAGTTTTGAGTTTCATTGATGAAGTTTTGAGTTTCATTGATAAAGAATTTGTGAATTTCATAGGTAAATTGAGTTTTGAGTTTCATTGGTAGAGGAGTACAATTGAATTTGACACTTAAATCCTCTATTTGAAAGAGTCACAATAATCTGTTGGTGTCTCTCCTTTTTATAAAACATTCTAAACAGGAATGCTTTGAAATCATGCTGTTAAGTTTCTTGCCAGTTTTATTAAAATTCATAAATTAGGTCTCATATGGTGTGTAGTAGTACTGGATTCTACGATGCTCAAAAAAAAAAATGTGAAATTAGTTTTTTTAACAGACTAGAAAGAACGGAATAGTATATCACCAATTAAAGAGATTTTAGCACTTAACACACATTAGAAACTGGAGTAGAACAGGATGTAGATAGTGATCCACATAATCGTAATGTCATCTTATGAGTCGGTATTTAAATAGTGTACAAAAGGATAAATTAGGTATAAGTATATCCAGTATTATAGGCAAGATAAACACAAATTCATGGTCATGAGTACTATGTTTTTAGTGACTACTATTATGAGGTAATGTCTGGGAAGTAATAATGTTATTAATTTTAATACTATTGCTATCCATTATCCTTTCCTCTACACCCAGTTGTTATTTTAATATTAATAGAAAATAAAGTCCCCACCTTTCTTATTGACTAGGTAGGTATTTTGCTATGGTATTACAAGTGAAGCATGAAGGAGTGTCTAATTAAATTTAAGGCCTTGTATGTTGCTGTGTTAGACAACCCTGTATCATATCTTCCAAGGTTAACAGAAAGTTATATAATAAAGCATTGGTTGTATCTGTGAAACGTAATTTTTATATATATTTGCATTATTCAAATACCAATACTTAAATGTAACAAGTTGACTTCACTAATATAGATTATCAAATTGATGTATGTTATCAAATTGATATACTCGTATGTATAACAACTTTTGACCATTTAGTGTATTTTGCAGAGTTTCTGTTTCAGTTTTTGTTCACCATACTTGTGTCCATACATCTGTTTAAAATGTCAGATTAAAAGCTCAATAAAGAAAAAAAAAAGGACAAATTTTCTTATGCTGTAAGTGTCAAACCTCTGATGACCCAAGTCGTGTGTTGTGCTTTTTCAGTAAAAAGTTTTTGTTAGATGCATTTATTCCTTGACATAGGAGTTGACATAGTGTACATTTTGTAATGTTACTTAATATAGACTGCACTATGAGTTGTAATTGCAATGTAGTAGAGAAAGTACTGCCATGTTCGCAAGCCAAGTACTGTGTTTTAAGTCCAATGGTTTTCTTCCAGATTCAGTGTTACAGCTTTGGTTTTTCATCGATGAGAACTTCCGGTTTACATATGGTGAGAGGCAGTGGTCAGAAAAGAGATTCCTGTATCCGTATCAGTGGAAGCTTATCGTACATACTTTGACCAGGTAATTTTGTCTGAATTGCTTCTAAGGCAACTCAACATACACATGTTGCCTTATTCTAGTAAACATCCAGTGAAGATTTTCAAGTTATTCAACATTTACTAGTTATTCTACAGCATTTGTTTCCATTTAAAAAAGTGTAAACATTGATTCTAACAAACCATTACTTATGGTAATCCAAGTTTGTGGTTAAAAAATTGTCCATACATTTCAGTTTAGAGCACACAGGTGGATGTGTACATATGTTGTTTAGATCTCTTGGTGTCCCTCAGCAGTTTGATCAGTCTTCATGTGTCTGAGCTCATTACTCAGAGATTGCCTAGTCTTGAAGTGATTCCTAATGCTCATTCATAATTGTTTCAGCACAAACCAGTTTCTTTTTTTTGCCAAATCTGTGGTAGCAGTAGTCTGAGCCCCTGATCATCCAGAGTGGCAGAAACTGGTCATTCTCTACATTCTCATTCCCCAAATTATTTTTCTTTCATATTTTTTATGCAGTAATTTTCATTGCAGTCGTTTTGAATTATTAAATAATTCTGAACTATAGTCATTTGAAAGCCTATCTCTTGCTTCCCCTTAACATTACAGTGCTTTGGTACTAGGAGTCTTATTAACTTTTGAAATTTTATTTTTAGGTGGTATTGAACTTTTGTTCTAATACATGAATAGTTCATGAAATATTAACTTTTTTTTTTTTTTTTTAGTAATATGACCTACTCAGATTGTTGTAGAAAGGACATTTTGCTACCTTACTTTTTCATCATTTTTATCATTGTATGGTGCTGAATTACTTTCTCATCCCCCTATGTCTGGAATTTTGTCCTTGAATTCAGCTAATCCATCCATCTGTCAGATGACCATTTGCTTTGAAATAAGCAACTATTCCAGCGTTCACAGTGAAATTTCATGTAGTTTTGTTTACACTAGTGGCTGTTGAGTATGGGATTTTAAGGAGTAAGGGATTGTTCTTTGCCTTACTCACTGTGCATTTGAAGAACGAAAATGGTTTGCTTTGTTTTCTCACTACTTTTGAAGAAAAAATTTTTCAAGTATTTTTAAACTAGTCTCCTAACTAAATGGTTTTCTTAATGTTTAATGTGCCTTTATTTGCATAATTATTGTCAAACTGGTTTGGTTAGTCTAATTTGTCTGCCTTTATTTGGCCTTGGGTGCCTCCAAATTTTTATTTTAGCATTTTTGTATTTTCTGTTCTTGTAGTTATGTCCTTTCATGCCATTTGCTGCTGGTTATTATAATATAATTTGCATTATTTTAGATGTCATACATCTATGCTTCATGAGAAACCTCAGCAAATTTGTGAAATAGGGTTAACCTCTGATTGTGTATATTTCAGTCAGGGTTGCAATTAAAAGGCTGAATGGGTTAGTGATGGAAAAGTATGTGTATTTGGGAGAATATTTTCTGAATGTAGAATACTTTTCCAATAATTAGGCAATTTAAGCATTGCCTGGCTTAAAGTAGAGAAATGTCTTTATGGGTGGATATACACAAGTCATTTTAATAATATTTTTATTGAACAGCAGTAATAGTGATGAGCCAGTTTGAATACAGATTATCAATGTCATATATTGTTCTTTGGGTATAGCAGCTGCATTCCATTTGTTTATATTGTTCTTTGTTCTTTGGGTATAGCAGCTGCATTCCATTTGTTATTTGTTAGTACGTATCTCATAGTAGGGAAGTAAGGGGTGTGCATATTAGTCCGTTTTTTAAAGTATTAACAATGAACTCTATTGTTCTTCCAGGGACTGCGGAGGATGAGACCAGACTTGTGTCCTTCCAGCCACTCCTGTAGGACGATGAGGGCTAGACTAGAAATGGGTTACCTTCCAGCCACTGCTGCAGGATAAGGATGCAAAGTGTGTCCTTTCAGCCAGTATTACAGGAAGATAATGACTTGACCAGGGTTGAGTTTCCTTCAAACCATTGCTGCAGGATGATGAGCAGGTGTCCAAACTTGAGTGTCCCTAGCCTCACTGGAGGATGAGGAGACTAGACCAGAATTGATTTACCTTCCAGCCACGCTGTAGGACGATAAGGACGCAAAGTCTCGGTGTCTTTTCAGCCACTGATGTGGGATGATGAGCAGGTAACCAAACTGGAGTGTCCTAACTACTGCAGGACAACGAGGATCAGACCAGAATTGGGTGACCAAGCCACTGATTGATGCAGGACAATAAGGATGTGAAGTCTATCCTTTCAGCCCCTATTGCAGGAAGATAATGACTTGACCATGGTCGAGTTGAGTTTCCTGCCAACCACTGATGCAGGACAATAAGGAAGTGAAGTCTCAGTCTCAGTGTCCTTTCAGCCACTATTACAGGAAGATGAGTTGAGTGCCCTTCCAGCCACTGGTGCAGGACAATAAGGATGTGAAGTCACATGGTCCTTTCAGGCACTATTACATCGAGCTGATAGGCGAGTGTCCATCCAGCCACTACTGGAGGGCAAGGATTAGACCAGAATTTTGTTACCTTCCGGCCACTTCTGGAGGACGATAAGGATGTGAAGTCTGTGTCCTTTCAGCCACTATTGCAGGAAGATGAAGACTTGACCAGAGTTTAGTTTCCTTCTACCCACTACTGCAGGATGAGGACGAATCAACCAAGCTTGAGTGACCTTCCAGCTACTGCTGTAGGATGATGAGGACTCGACCAGACTTGAGAGTCCTTCTAACCATTGCTGCAGGTCACTAAGGACTCAGACCAGATATGAATGTCCTTCCAGCCACTATTGCAGGACAATGAGAGCTCAACCAGACTCCAGTGCTCTTTAAACCAATGCAGGAGGACATTGAGCTTCACCAGACTTGAATGTCCTTCCTCCTATTTCTGCCAAAAAAAGTTCTCAACCAGAGTATCCTTTCAAATTGCCGCTGGGTGAAAGAGGATTTAGCCAGATTTGAGTGTTCTTCCACTTGTTACTGAATGACAAAGACTACTTAAACTTAGATGATCTTCATGGGATGATTGATAAGGATCCTGGTTGATTTGGGCTATATAGCTTTCTCTTAACCTTACTGAAGATTCATGAGGAGTCTATTTGTGTTCTTGACTGACGACAAAGTATGTTCCCAGCCAGTGTTGAAGAAAGTGGATAATCAGGTTGTTACCCATGATGGTGAGGATTATGGATCCTTATCTAACATTTGACTTTACAGTATAGAGTCTTCTAAGGTTGTTTTTCAGAGTAGGAGTGATTGTAGTTGTTTCAGCTAATTTTGATAGTTCCAGCTGCCCAATTTTTGGTTATTTCTTGACCATTAAGCTGTAGTTTCCAATTTTAGTGTTCTTCGCTGTATTGATTCAGATTGAGTTGCTCTTGCTTTCCCGATTCAGATTGAGTTGCTCTTGCTTTCCCGATTCAGATTGAGTTGCTCTTGCTTTCCCATGTACACCCATGATTGACCAGATTGCTGTAGAAAAGTGTTTAATGAGATGACAGTAAAGTATCTTCTGTATTCATCTTTTTTAATATCCTAGAAGAAATTTTCATTTAGCATTTCAGTAAGCAAAGTACTGTATTATGAATTATAGCAAGAGCTATGAGTTTAGGAAATTGGTCTGTAAGGTTTGAAAATTTATTGCCCTGGGATACATATGTACATTACATAATGTATTTAAATTACATCATTTTAGTTAGGCTTTTTAAGTGTAAACCTGCTTTTAGATTTGCAGGCTATTCATTTTAATTATCAAAAGTGAAGAAACGTAATCAAGAACAAGATGACGTTTCTATGTAATAATGATTTCAATATATTGATTTCTAAAGAACATAGTGAAATTGCGCTACTTACCACTTACTGCATGATAAATACTGCTAAATGTCATCGCATCCCTTAAGTCCGGTGGATTGCTTTTATTTCCTACCCTTAAGCACCGGTATCCTAAAGCATTCGCTCCCAATCGCCTGGAAGAGGTAAGAACCATTACATTATGTGCAAGGTACAAAATTAATTTGATAAAAATTAATTATCGTACCAGCTTTCAAATCAGACAAAGCAAGGGCCAGTTGTCAGTAATGGAGAACGTGTGAAGGGGGAATACCAGCCATAGCTCTGAAGTAAGAGGGACCTTGCTTTTGGTTTTGTTAGAGGATAAAAGATATTAAGTGCCCTAAAATTTGTAGGCTAATGTCTCCCTTTCTCCTTAAAAAAGGACACACCTTAACTCTTGTACATAGACTTTCAAAGATAGAAAAGCCCGTAAAATTGTAGACTAAAGTCTGCCTTCCTCCATAAAACGCTAAATTGTAGACTAAAGTCTGCCTTCCTCCATAAAACGCTAAATTGTAGACTAAAGTCTGCCTTCCTCCATAAAACGCTAAATTGTAGACTAAAGTCTGCCTTCCTCCATAAAACGCTAAATTGTAGACTAAAGTCTGCCTTCCTCCATAAAATGCTAACCATAACTACTCCTGTAAGTCAGCTTTATAACAAAGATGAAAATACCCTCAAAATTGTAGACCAATAATGTCGACCTTCCTCCCTAATAGACAAACCTTAGTTCCTTATGTAAATCCACTACATTGAGGGATGGGAAAGACATAACTTTGAAGTTTAAAGGGAGGGGATCATAATGAATTTAAGTTACAAAATCACGCAGTCCCCAGAGAATGGACAACCTGAGCCTGTCTTCAGTTAAGTGCAAATACCCGTTTGATGTTTCAAGTCATTACTGTCGGGGAGATGAAACTACTAACCACTAACCATGAGTGGCAAGCCTTCAGCACTAACTTCCCATCAGCTGACAGGCTCTCTTAACTTCACGACCTCAGCATTGGTTGCTCAACAAATTATGCATGGTGTTGAGATGGCAGACTGCCTATCACTCAACTGTCACTTGATACAGTGTTGAATAGCATCACCCATTAAATATAAAGATCAGGTCTAATCACAAAAATGAATGCAGAAGTGAACAGATCAAATATGAATGTAAACCCTGTATAAAAGAGTTCTCAAGATGAGTATTTGGATTTATGACTTTAATGTACCTGCTTTTCTTCCATGTATCAAAGACTATTCGCTTTCAGGCTGAAT
This sequence comes from Macrobrachium rosenbergii, assembly GCA_039081455.1. Classification (NCBI taxonomy): domain Eukaryota; kingdom Metazoa; phylum Arthropoda; class Malacostraca; order Decapoda; family Palaemonidae; genus Macrobrachium; species Macrobrachium rosenbergii. Next base: position 19,200 of record JANJGK010008521.1, read on the forward strand.
ACAACACCATATGTTAATGTGCAGCCTAAAATCACTTACCAGGTCAAAACCAGATTAACGAATTACAGAATTAAAGAGTTAAAATTACAATATCATCCACGAACCTTTCTTGAGTTACAAGCACCACACGTGCATACGATTGTTAATACTGAATGGGGTTTAGAAACCTATTTTTTTGTAATCACAAAGGAATGTTAGTTACATTTGGCGAGATATTTTTTATTAAAAGCGTTCATAAAATTTGGATTTCTATTTGACTTTAGAAATAGGCTATATACATACAATTATTGATCTTGCCCACGAGAACAGAACGAGTTGAAATACTTTAAGGTACTGTACTTGAATTTGACTTTAAAAATAAGCTATATAAATATAACAATTTATCTTGACCATAAGAACAAAATGAGTTTAAATCCTTTAAGGGACTGGAATTTGAAATTAAAAGTAGGCTATATAATTACAGTTATTGATCTTGCCCACAAGAACAAAACAGTAGGATTCCTTAAGGGATTCGAACTTGAATATAGGCTATATAAATACAATGATTGATCTTGCCCACAAGAACACATTAGAATTCCTTAAGGGATTTGAATTTGAATGTCAATATAGGCTATATAAATACAATGATAGATCTTGCCCACAAGAACAAAACAGTAGAATTCCTTAAGGGATTTGAATTTGAATGTCAATATAGGTTATATACAAATTATTGTCCTTCCCCACAAGAACAAACCAATAAGGAGTTAGAATATCTCAAGTATAAAAGGCAAATCAAATACTACTACAAATACTCTCTTGTCCTCAGACAAATATAGCCCTCATTTTAACAGACATCAAGAAAATGAATCTCACCTTGCTGAAATGTCCTTTGAGACGCAAGCAACTGGAGGAACCACTCAAATTGCCTTCTCTTTTCTTAGTCTATCATGTGAGTTCAAGTCAATAGGCAATCAAAAGCTGCAATGAAGTGAATTTCTCAGTCCACCTCGTAAGTCTTCTTAGCAGATCTTGCCACTGCCTCTAAAATAAAAAAAAATGGATAAAAACCTAACCATAGGAATTTACTAGTACATTAGCACTATTCACTGACTTGATATTACTAATAGTGCAAAATAAACTTGGTACTGTGTGGTTACCTAATTTGTAATTAAGGAAATACATCTACAATGTTTTTCTGAAGTAAATAATATACAAAGCTTATATTTTGACTAAGTTTCCTTGCCACCCCATAAACGACAAAGAGAGAGAGAGAGATCGAGAAACGAGAGAGAGAGAAAGATCGAGAAACGAGAGAGAGAGAGAAAACGAGATCGAGAAACGAGAGTGAGAGAGAAAAAGAGATCGAGAAACGAGAGTGAGAGAGAAAAAGAGATCGAGAAACGAGAGAGAGAGAGAGAAAAAGAGATCGAGAAACGAGAGAGAGAGAGAAAAAAAAAAGAGATCGAGAAACGAGAGAGAGAGAGAAAAAAAAAAGAGATCGAGAAGCGAGAGAGAGAGAGAAAGAGATCGAGAAACGAGAGAGAAAGAGATCGAGAAACGAGAGAAAGAGAGAGAGAGAGAAAGAGAGAGAGAAACGAGAGAGAGAAACGAGAGAAAGAGAGAGAGAGAGAAACGAGAGAGAGAAACGAGAGAAAGAGAGAGAGAAACGAGAGAGAAACGAGAGAAAGAGAGAGAGAAACGAGAGAAAGAGAGAGAGAGAGAAAGAGATCGAGAAACGAGAGAGAGAGAGAGAGAGAGAGAGAGAGAGAGAGAGAGAGAGAGAGAGAGAAACGAGAGAAAGAGATCGAGAAACGAGAGAGAGAGAGAGAGAGAGAAAGCGATCGAGAAACGTGAGAGAGAGAGGGAAAGAGACGAGAAACGTGAGAGAGAGAGGGAAAGAGACCGAGAAACGTGAGAGAGAGAGAGAGAACGCGAAATAAAGAACGAGAGAGAGAGTGAGTCGAGTTCCCTCTCTCACTGCAATTTCCAGCGATTAAAACCTACGACATTATCAAATTTGTGCCCCCTAACCTTGTCACCCCCGACGTCCAACCCGAAATGAAGTGGTTGGGAAACGTTCAAAATAATCGTGGACTTCGCTGTGCTGGGAGACTACTTTTTTTTTTTTTTACAAGTTACTTGTAAACTTTGGTGAACCATCGTGGCCTAATAAATATTATCTATCATGTAGTATATACCTATGAATCTTATAGTCTTATTCACCACTATAATTTCATCACCGTTAAAGAACTCATTTTATCTTTATCCGTTTTATCAGAAATTTGTAAAACTGTAGACTTTTGTACACTTTCGTGAGCTGATAAATAATCTTTATCGTCAATTAACTGTATATGAATCTCAAGTCTTTTACAACACTACTTTCCTATCACAATCAAAGAACTGAATTTATACTTGATAACTATGTAGAACCTTCGTGACCTGATAAATAATGATAGGAAATTTGTAAACTCTGGTAAGCTTTCGTGACCCTGATAAATAATCATCATGAAGTAATTGTCTGTCATCTTATCACCATTAAATTTATATCAAAGAAAAAATTATCCTCGTTTTACTAGGAATTGTAAACTTTGGTAAACCTTCGTAGCCTGATAATCACTATCAAGAATTATTTTCCTATAAATCCTACAGTCTTATACGCCACTACAATTCCATCACAATGAACTCATTTTATCTTTTTCTGTTCTTTAAGAAATTTGTAAAGCTTTAAAAACTTTGGTAAACTTTCGTAACCTGATATATAGTACTTATCATGAAATAATTGTCTGTCTCAGTATTATACAGTACTACATTCCATCACAAAGAAATAATTATATCATTTGGTAAACCATCGTGGCCTGATAAATCATTATTATTACGCAAATGTCTATGAATCTTATAGACTTATACACCTCTACATTTCTATCAGAGTAAAATAAATAGTTTTATCTCTGTTTTGCAAGAAATTCTCTAAAGCTTTCAAAACTTTCGTAGGGTTTCTAACCTCATGTATAATCCGTATCATGAAGTAATCGTCTATGACTCAGTCTTATACAACACTACATTTCTATCACAACCAATGAAATAATTTTATCTATTTTATAATTAAATTTTCTTTGTTTTATAATTAACTTGTAAGCCTTCGGAACCTGATACGTAACTATTCTTATGAAGTATTTGCCTATGAATCTCAAAGTCTTATGGACCACTAAATTTTATCAATTAAAGACCTCATTTATCTTTGTTTTATAAAAAATCAATTAACCTGTTAAGAGCTTTAACCCATTCACTCAAACAGTCAGTACATTATCACAATTGATGTCTGCTTATGATCTTTTAAACTTAAAGCAATGCGTTTGATGCATCAACGTCCACTGCACTATAGGAGTGCGTGGATAGGTTATAGTAGCTAAGACTACTCTTATTTTCTGCCTGAATTTTCTCCCAACCGTTCCTCCATTGGTAAGGAATTCTCTACTATGCCATGGTAACAATAATGAAGCACTTTCAATTGCTGAGAGAGAGAGAGGAGAGAGAGAGATGAGAGAGAGAGAGAGAGAGAGAGAGAGAGAGACGTGCACGAGAGAGAAAGAGAGAGAGAGAGAGAGAGACGTGCACGAGAGAGAAAGAGAGAGAGAGAGAGAGAGAGAGAGACGTGCACGAGAGAGAAAGAGAGAGAGAGAGACGTGCACGAGAGAGAAAGAGAGAGAGAGAGACGTGCACGAGAGAGAAAGAGAGAGAGAGAGACGTGCACGAGAGAGAAAGAGAGAGAGAGAGAGAGACGTGCACGAGAGAGAGAGAGAGAGAGAGAGAGAGAGAGAGAGAGAGAGAGAGAGAGAGAGAGAGAGAGAGGTGCACGAGATGAAGAAGTGCACGAGGGAGAGAGAGGGGTGGGGGGGGGGGCAACTAGCAGACCAAAGGTAGACAACCACGCAAAAAATAATTTACACATAAATGCATTCAAGCATAGCTTAAATAATGACTCGTATCCCGCATAGACCCTTTCCTACAATTCTTGTTACAGTTGTATCTACGTTTTTCTGACCAACTACACCTCATCCCCTCTCATTAAACGTCCAAAAAACTACTGTCTTTGAGAACTGCCATTCTCCAATCACTTTTGTACCACGTTTCCCCAATTCCACATTCTTAACTCACTCTCCCACTGTATCCAAGATATGAAAATTAGCACATATAGCACTCTAAGTCTATGGTCACACATTTGTGTAAGGTTGTAACATTAAACTGAATACGGTGCATTTTAAATATGTTAATGTGGCTATTCGATGAACCTGGATGTGGAGCTTAACGGAGATTCAGTCTGATTTAAAGGGATACTCTTGAATGAAAGCATTAATGAAATATAATTTGTATTTGTGAGTTTATTTGTTAAAACAATTTTCTGCTGGAAAGTGAATTTCACAATATCTTACGCTGCTTCACAATGGAAAAACTCAACAGAATCAGTGTACCAAGGCCAAAGTGATAAAATTCCAGGAACGTATATTTGGCAGCTATCAGGAGAGGCTATAAGTAAACAGCAAAACAGAGGAAAACAGCTGTTTACTGCCCAATACATTTCCTCGTAGACGGTAACCAGAGACCTACGGACTGTTTTAAAACTGCCATGTTGATCATTCTTGTTGCATACCTTCAATTAATCGTAGTTGCAAATCCTTCATAGTAGCGTTCCAGTAGTTGAGATTTAAATGACACAGATGCTATCAGTTACTAGGATTCACTTGTGAGGTCGCACTTCCTGAAGAAATGGAAACAAACTATTAAGCCTTGTAAAATAATTACGGCGTAAATGTCCATTTATAAGCAAAAGCTGAAATAATATCCTAAATTTCCACACTGGATTTAAGGAAAATTCAGTCATTCAAATGAGAAAAATTGATACAACCGGATATTAACCAACCTGTACAGTACATCTATAGCACTGAAATCGGTTCTTTGAAATGCTGTCTACTTCATCATTGTCATATTATTAAAACTATATATAATGGCAGAGGTCAGTGTCATCTCTCCCGTTGGAGGATAGTGCCCGTCAGTGCACCTCACGTGGTGCACCGTCAGCATTACCTAAGGTTCTTTGCAGCGTCCCTTCGGCCCCTAGCTTCAGCCTCTTTCATTCCTTTTACTGTACTTCCGTTCATATTCTTTTTATTCCACTTGACTTACCACCCTCTTTAACAATTGTTTCACAGTGCAACAGCGAGGTTTTCATCTTGTTTCACCTTTTAAACCTTTTTACTGTCAATTTTCCTGTCAGCGCTGAATGACCTCATAAGTCCCAGTGCTTGGCCATTGGCCTAAATTTTATAATCCAATCCATAGCGACATTTTGACCTCATAATATTTACAGTTAACTTACGCGTAATTTACTCAAAATTACTGCAAATCAAATGTCCAGACATTTGGCTCTGAAGACACAGTGTAACGAGAAATAATGAAGTATCTCCGAATAAAATTCTGTAATTCTTTGTATGCTTGGTCCCCGGGGGGGGGGGGGGGGGGTTAGTGCCGTCAGTGCACCTCATGGGGTGCACTGTATGCATTACTCAAGGTCCTTTGCAGCGTCCTTCGGGCCCCTAGCTGCAACCGCTTTCACTCCTTTTACTTTATCTCCATTCTTATTATCTTTCTTCAATCTTGCAATCTACCCTATCCTAGCAATTATTACATTGTGCAACTGCAAGGTTCTCCTGTTACACCTTTCATACTTACCTACTCTCAATTTCCTTGCCAGCACTGAACGACCTCACAGGTCCCAGTTCTTGGCCTCTGGCCTAAACTCTAAATTCCATTCCATTTGTATGCATGGCGTTATGAGAAAAATTCTACAGTAAGTTGAAATACCCATAATGAATCGCCAATATCACAAGACTAACTTCCTCTGAAAGTCGTACAATTAAAAGATATTTTTCCCCCCATCACCTATGGACAGTTTCTTGCGCTACTCGTAATAGGCAGGCTGCCTCATTTTCACTTTTACAGTAATTTATCTTCTAATTTTTCAAATGGTAAAATGGAACCACCTGAAATTTTTGGAAAGCAATACAAGTCTGTATTCCAGTATCAATAGCATTCCCTACATTGTATAAGCTTTTCTTGGTACGTAAGTTGTGTTATATTAACATGTGGCCGCATATTTACTTTCCCTCTGGTAGTAAGCTACGCCTCTTCATTCGTTGATAAAAATGGAAAATTTATATGTCTTATTGTTGTTTTTTTACACGAGAGTCAGTACTGACGTTTACAGCGAATATTTTAGTTCCTTTCAGAAAATAGCGATTAATAAACTGTCGCATGAAATTTTTTTGTGCATCACTTTCGGACACTGGATGGTCCTTTGAAACCAAGGCTTGTTAAATAGCAAGTATACATGGATGTTTTACTTATTATCCTGTACTTTTCTGTACAATGAACCAAAACGTTGTGTGCTAGGAATCTTCAAAACTAAAAGGACTTTCGTTCGACTCGCCCGAATAGATTAACTAATGCCGACTTGGTCTCAGCAATAATAAGTGCATCGCGTTCATGAGTAATTAGTAGTCTGCAATCATGAGCATTGACCAAAATTATTCCAATGATTCTCCTGTCTATAAAACTGTTAAAAGTTACAATTGTTGCCGACTAAATCAGTGATAAACTAAAAACTAGTTTAAATCTGAACAACATTGCCAGATCGCATTCATGAGTTATTAGTACTCCACAACCATGAACACTGATTAAAATTATTCCTAGGATTCTCCTGTCTATAAAATTATTAAAAGCTACAATTATCGCTTACTAAAATTGAGGAAAAAACTAGTTTAAATCTGAGCGGTATTGCCAGATCGCCTTCATGAGCTATTAGTACTCTGCGATTATTCCAAGGATTCTCCTGTCTATAAAATTGTTAAAAGCTACATCTGTCGCTTACTAAAACCTACAATTGTTGCTTACTAGAAGAAAA
>JANJGK010008522.1:5000-26120 GCA_039081455.1 Macrobrachium rosenbergii
AAAGTGTTTAGCTGTGTCGTGTTGATCGTCCACTGTTTCTTGTGGGTTTCTGACAGATTGTTGGAACTCCAAAAGCCTAGCAACTCCATGCTTCATTCTTGGCTTATTCTGTTGTCATGTAAACCTTGTATTATACATTATTACAGTGAATAAAAGCCAACTGATTATGAAGATATCGGTTATTTTTCGGAAGACTCCAGCCACCTCCCATATTAAAATTTATATTTTATATGGGTAAAACTCACCAAAACAAAAAATTTCATCCCAATACATGATCCTCGCAAATGCTCAACAACAGAGAAAAATAATTAATCAAATTACGACTTACAAGGTAAGACGATACCGGCCCCCCAGCCCCCTCCATAGCTAATACGGCAAAATTGTAACCAGTAAATACCCTTAGGTTACTTCAGGTTGGTATTTTTAGGTTCTTTTAGTGCCCTATCATTTCTTTGCTATTTTTGTATGAAAAACCCAAAATGGTTTTTCATGCAAAAATGGCTAGCTGGAAACTTCCGAAATGGCTGGCTGGAGTCTTCCGAAAAATTACCAAGATATCATCTTTGCTTCCAAACCAACCAAGTTTTAACAATGGTTATGGGCCCAGTCACAAGTGAAGATGAGAAGACAGTTAGCGGTGTACGGTAACGGTAAGCTAGGATATGGACGATAATCGTTTCTTTTTGGGCGGCTGTGATTCGACGGAGTACCAAGGCTAGTGATAGGCTGGATTAATGCAGAGCCTTATTAGCAGGGACAGAGTTGTATGCCACAAAGAATCGTTGGTGGGTTACTGTCATTTTTGGTGAGATGTCGTCGTTGTTGGATCACTGTCATTTTGGTGAGTTGTCAAGAGAAGATACCCAGCCATGGAGCCCGGTAAGATTACCTTAGTACTGTTAAATGAGAAGAACTATGCTACGTGGAAAGTGCAGGTAAAAATGCATTTGGTAAAAGATGATTTGTTCAGAATTGTGGAAGGGACAGAAGAAGCTCATTCTGCAATAGATGCTGCAGGTGTTCGGAAGTTTGAGTTGAGAAAAGACAGAGCTTTAATTACAATTGTGTTAGCGGTAGAGCCTAGACTTCTTTACTTAATAGGTGATCCTAAAGATCCAAAAGTAGTATGGCAAAAACTGCAGGATACATTTCAGAAAAAGTCATGGGCCAATGAATTCAGGTTAAAAAGAAAATTATAGTCTGAAGCTGAAGCCTGGTGATGATTTACAAGGACATCTTAAAACTTTTGCAGAATTTTTTGAAGAATTAGCAGTTATTGGTGATCCAATACAAGATGAAGACAAGGTAATAAATTTATTAGCTTCACTTCCTGATGGTTATTCAACTTTAGTAACAGCTCTGGAAGCTATGGAAAAATTTCCTTCATGGGAATTGGTCACTGAGAGGTTGCTGCATGAAGAATATAAAATTGAAGGTGATAGGCTTAAGCCTATGCAGGAAAGCGAAATTAAGTCTTTGCTTGCTAAACAGAAAAAGAGTGTTAAGTGTTTTGAATGCAACAAGACAGGTCATGTAAAGAAAAATTTTTATATTTTTATTGAAAAGTGCAAGAAAATGAAAGAGAATAATGAAAAGAGTCAGGGTCATAAGGTTAAACAAAGCCTAGTTGCCAAAGGGCAAGGTAGTGATGATGAGGCTACTTTACTTGTAAGTGCTTTAACTACTAGTGATACATGTAATGATCTTCGGTACTTGATTCAGGTGCTACTCAGCATATGTGTAATGATAAGCCTTTATTTTCTAATATTGTAAATCTAAGAACACTTGTTAAAGTTGAAGTGGGTGGTGGGAGACCACTTACAGCTTTTGGTGAAGGCTCTGTGTCTTTGCAAGTTAATTTACCTAACAATAAGGCAGAAAACCGTACGCTTGAAAAAGTTTTGTATGTGCCAGGTGTAGCTCATAACTTGATTTCTATTTCTCAGGTTACAGTAAGGTGACACAATTTTATGAACATTCATGCAAGATTTTCAGTAAGAAAAATAAGTTGCTAGCTGTGGGGAAAAAGTTAGGAAAATTATATATGCTTGACTGTTTACAAAAGGCAGCTGCTCATTGTTCAAATGTATATTCAGATGAAATCTTTTGGCATGGACGATTTTGTCATCTTGGAATGAATAATGTGAGAAAGTTGATTTCCAAATATGTGGTTAGTGGCATTGATTGCAAAATTACTAATGACTCATATGTCTGTGAAAATTGTTCTGATGGTAAAATTCATAGATCTTCATTTCCTACTGGAGAGGTTAGAAAAGAATCTAAGGTTTTAGATTTAATTCACAGTGATGTCTGTGGTAAGATGAACCCAGGTTCTTTGGGAGGTGGAAATTATTTTGTTAGTTTTATAGATGATGCCTCAAGGTATGTTTGGGTGTATATTTTGAAGAGTAAAGGAGATGTTTCTAGTGTTTTCAAGAGTTGGAAAACTCTTGTTGAAAACCAGTGTGAGAAGAAAATTAAGATTTTGTTCACAGATAATGGTGGAGAGTATACATCTGTTGAGTTTGAAGGATATCTGCAAGATGAAGGTATTCGTCATGAAAAGACAATTCCCAAGACTCCTGAACAAAATGGGGTTGCAGAACGCATGAACAGGACTCTTGTGGAGGCTGTGAGAGCCATGTTATCTGATGCAAGGTTGCCTAAGGCCTTTTGGGCTGAAGCTGTGTCAACTGCAGCATATATGCGTAATAGAAGTCCTAATTCTGTCTTGAAAGACAAGACACCATATGAAGCACTGAATGGACGGAAGCCTAATGTAAAACATTTCCGTACCTTTGGCTGTATATCTCATGTCTATATTCCAAAGGATGAAAGAGAGAAATTAGATTCTAAATCAAGGAAGTGCATTTTGCTTGGTTATGGTTCTACAACCAAAGGCTATCGTCCTTACAACTTTGACACAAAAAGGATTTTTCATAGCAGAGATGTTATTTTTGATGAATCTAAGTCTGTAATTTTTGAGGAGGAGTCACCATGTGAGGATTCACCATGTAGTCCAAAGTACATTGGATTTCAAGCATCACCTGAGAGTGATATTGATGAGTCTGCTGATCCAGAAATAAATGTTCGACGTTCAGCTAGAGAAAGGAAACCTCCTGTCAGATTAGGAGAATGGGTTAATTCATGTATAGGAGAACTGGATGAACCTTCAACAGTTAAAGAAGCTCTTTTTGGTCCAGAAGCTGAAAAATGGAGAAGAGCTATGCAAAATGAGATGGACTCTATCTACGAGAATAATGTGTGGTCCTTAGTTGAATCTCCATTAGAACGTAAACCCATTAACTGTAAATGGATCTTTAAGAAGAAAGTAGATGCAGATGGAACTGTGTGCTCTTACAAGGCCAGATTAGTGGTACAAGGTTTTTCTCAGAAAATTGGGATTGACTATGATGAAACATTTAGTCCAGTGGTAAGGTTTGAGTCTGTCCCTTCATTGTTGGCTCTGGCAGCTCAGCATAACCTTCATGTTCACCACATGGATGTGCCATCGGCATTTTTGAATGGCAGACTTTCAGAAAAATTGTATATGACTCAACCTGAGGGTTTTATTGAAAAAGGGAAGGAAAATTTTGTCTGTAAATTACATAAGGCAATCTATGGTCTTAAGCAGGCCCCAAAATGTTGGAATTCACTAAAATCACTAAAATTTCAACAGTCAAGTAGTGATTCCTGTATTTACACTAGTTTTTCTGACAATGTCTTGTGTATTGTTGCTGTGTATGTTGATGATATCGTAATTGTTTGTGAATCTCTGGATTGTTTAACAGAAATTAAAGCAGCATTAAGTAACAAGTATAAAATGAAAGATTTGGGTAAGTTGCATTATTTTCTTGGTGCTAAAGTGTTTCAAGATAGTGATAAGATTTGTATTAATCAGTCTGCTTATACCGAAACAGTACTTAAGAGATTTGGTTTGGATAAATCAAAACCTGTGTCTACTCCTGTTGAAGTTAATTGTACCCTTGAGAAGGCTACAGAGGAATCAGATTTGTTCAGTGGTGAAAATTATCAGTCTGCTGTTGGTAGTTTACTTTGTCTACTAGAACTAGACCTGATATAATATTTGCTGTATGTAATGTTGCCAAATTCTGTACCAATCTAACAAAGTTCCATTGGTCTGCTGTAAAAAGAATTTTGTTCATGACACTTACCTGCCAGATATATATATATAGCTGTATTTCTCCGAAATCCGACAGAATTTCAAAACTCGCGGCACACGCAGTGTGGCCAGGTGGTTAGTACTCATTCCCGCCGCTGGGAGGCGGGGATCGGGAACCATTCCCATTTTCTATTTAGATTTTCTCTGTCGCCGGTACTGTCAACATCTGTTTTCAGTACCTCCGTCTTTGGATTTCGTAAACTCGTTATTTTTCACTTAAGTGTTCGATTTGACTTTTGGTTTTTATCACGGCTGCATCATGATTGGATTGTGAATTGGCATACGCTTTTGTGGTCTGTTTTTTAGATTTGATTTTGATTGCTCTTTGATTGATGTCTGGATCTAGTTCTGCTAGCTTCAGAGTATGTTGTGCGAATGAGTGTAAGGTGAGGCTACCGAAGACTTCGGTAGATCCTCACACTGTATGCACGAGGTGAATATTAAATGATCGCTGCAAGGAGTGTGAGACTTGCCGAATGCAAGCTGGAAGGTGTTTGTTGCCTATATCCGCAAGTTTAAGCGTCATAGGATCTGGAGGTATTCCTCCAGGAGTGCTAGTAGAGTAAGGATATTTGTTCCTCTCCTGTAAACCCGAGCTTCTCGGGGAGAAAGCAATTAGATCCATATTTAAGACAACAATTTGGAGCGGAAGGTGATACTTTCGCCTATGTTATTTTTGTCAAGTACTTGCTTCAGCAGTACTTATACTAAAATTGGAACGTTACTAATTATAAACACCATCCGTGCTCTGGAATCGAAAGTGATTTCTCTTTAAAGTGCAGTAAATGTTGTGATCCCCCTAGTGCAGTGGAGGGGGCGTCAGATTGGCCGTATAATGCCTCTAGGCCTGGACCTCTGTCGGACTCCCAGGACTTTGGGAGTGGGCAAGTCGAAAGCCTCAAGAGGTTTACGCGGACCCCCACCGATCTGGCGTCCCTTCAGCAGGACCTGTTGACGTTTCTCAGGCTGCCAAGGATCGTGCTCGTGCACGTATCCTGAAGGTTTGCTTCTCGTCCTCCGAGGCGTCCTCCCCGTGCAAGGGGTGGAACTCTCGGAAGAACTCTCGCCCGCCTTAGAGAAGCTTCAGAGAAGAGGACGCTTCACGTCCTCTTTCTCAAGGTGTATTTTCGTCTTCTTTGAGTGTTCCGACGCTTTCCCATCGGCTGCAGCGTGATGCTCCGCAGCAGCTATCCTGGACGCTTCTGTAGCTGCTCGTCAGGACGCCCCTCTTGCTGCCGTGCGGGACGCTCGGCTGGACGCTCGTCAGGACGCTCATCAGGACGCCTCTTTGGTTGTTCAACGTGACGCTTCAGAGCAATCAAAGACTGCGGGGAATCGAAGCTCCCTTCTGCGTGTTGCACCGCAAGGTCTTCGTTCTCCCAGGGACTTGGGAGACTCTCTGGTTTCTCCCATTGAAGAGAGAGAAGTCTCTTGTGAGTCGGAGCCTGCAGACCTTGAGCAGCCTCCTACTTCCTCGTCTACGGACTTCCAGGTGTTACCCGGTCTTCTCAAGGACTTGTTTGGCGACAAGTTCAAACCCTCTGCTCCTCTCTCTCCTCCTTCGCAGTTAACTTCGTCCAAGATGATGAGAGCGCGGGATTTGTTAAGATGACTTCGTCTCTGGCGACGAAGAAGGCCTTCAAGAAGGTTAACACCTGGATTGAGGAAAGGAAGACCCAAGGCAAGACTCCTTTTACCCTGCCTCCGTCCAAGCTTTGCGGCAAGGCAGGTTTGTGGTACTAGACCGGAGAGGACGTCGGCTCATGTGTTCCTTCGTCGTCCCAGGGGTCTTCGCTACCTTGGTCGACGCGCCTAGAAGGTCCTTCCTATCTGCAACCAAAGCGTCGTGGACTTTGTCGGAGACGGATCTACATTTGAAGGGACTTTTTCATGCCATAGAAGTCTTTAATTTCCTGGACTGGTGTTTGAGGACTCTAGACATTAAGATTAGAAGTTCCTTCTCTATCAGCCTGAGGGAGCTGTCCAGCGTCTGGATCTGCTTGGACAAGGCTGTCAGGGATGACTAGGAGGAACTGGCTTCCCTCTTTTGTACGGGCCTCTTGAAGAAGAGGGCCTTGTACTGTAACTTTACACTAAGTCAGTTTCTCCGTCACAGAGGGCAGAATTGCTGTTCGCCCCGTTGTCGAGCCATCTCTCCCCCCTGTCTTTGATCAAGGATCTCGCCGCCAGGAAGGCCACTCAAGATCTCTTGGCCAACTCGTCAAACGCCCGGCAGTCCCTTTGTTGTCGTCGTCGGGTCAGACCTCCAGGAAAAAGAAGCCCTTTCATAGAGGAGCTTCTTCCTATAGATCTTCTCCCCGAGGAAGAGGTCTTTCCAGAGGCAGAGCCCCGCCTAAACCTAGGGGCAAGAAGTGACCTGCAGCGCATCCAGATGCCTGTAGGAGCCAGGCTTCTTTCGTTTGCGGGAGCCTGGAGAGCAAGAGGGGAGGACTCCTGGTCCCTCCTATTTTTCGAGAGAGGATGCAAGATCCCCTTTCTCGACACGCCACATCTGTGCACGTCGCCCAGGGATCTGTCGCCCTTCTACCATCAAGAGAAGCAAAAGCCCCTTTTCGAGTTATTAGTGCAAGTGCTTGAGAAAAAAGCTGTGGAGCTAGTCCTGGAGTTGGACTCCCCAGGATTCTTCTGCCGACTGTTCCTAGTTCCGAAGCAGTTGGAAGGATGGAGATCAGTCCTAGATGTCAGCGGACTGAACCGCTTCATGGCGAAGGGAAATTTCACGATGGAGACGTCCTAGTATGTTCTAGGAGCATTTAGACCAGGAGATTGGTTGTCTCGCTGGACCTTCGGGACGCCTTCTTTCACGTCCCCATACATCTCCAGTCGAGGAAGTTCCTGAGGTTTGTATCGGGGACGAGTGTTCCAGTTCAGAGCTCTTTGCTTCGGGCTAAGCACAGCCCCTGTGATCTTCACGATCATCATGTAGAATGTGGCGAGATGGCTTCACTTAGCGGGCATACGAATCTCGCTTTACCTGAACGATTGGCTCTTTCGAGCCTCTTCACAGTCAAAATGTCTGGAGGACCTGAAATCGACTTTGATGTTGACGAAGTCCCTAGGACTTTAGTAAACGTAGACAAGTCCCATTGGATCCCGACGCAGTCCTTAGTGTTCTGGGGATTCAGATGGATTCAGTGGCTTTTCGAGCTTTTCCATCCCGAGAACGTCAACTGCTTTGCTTAGAAAAAGTCTCGTCTTTTCTAGGGAAGGAAACATGCTCGGTGAGGGAATGGATGAGTTTGCTGGGGACCATTTCCTCGCTGGAGAAGTTTGTTTCCCTGGGAAGACTTCATCTCAGACCACTCCAGTTTTTCATGGCGGAGAACTGGATGGACAAGGAGGATCTGGAAGAGACCTTGAAGATCTCTCCCTTTGTCAAGAATCACCTGAGGTGGTGGCTCGACCCCTTAAAACTGGCAGAAGGGGTTTCTCTACGCCTTCAGAGCCCCGACCTAGTGTTGTTTTCCGACGCGTCCAGGGAAGGATGGGGAGCAACACTAGGAGGGGAAGAAGTGTCAGGCACCTGGAGAGGGGAACAGGTGTCCTGGCACATAAATCTCAAAGAATTTGGGGCTATCCTGCTGGCCCTTCAATTTTTCGAGAACCGAGTTTCAGGCCGGGTTGTTCAAGTGAATTCGGACAACACCACAGCTCTAGCTTACCTCAAGAAACAGGGGGATACTCAATCCCGTTCCCTGTTCACCCTAGCAAAGGAGATCCTGCTTTGGACACATGCACGAGGGGTCACGATCCTCACGAGGTTCATTGCGGGCGTGGAGAATATCCGCGCGGACCTTCTCAGTCGGCAACATCAACTTCTACCGATCGAGTGGACCCTTCACGAGGAGGTGTGTTTAGAACTGTGGAGGTTATGGGGACGTCTTCTAGTGGACCTCTTTGCGACGTCCAGGACAAAGAGACTCCCTCTTTATTGCTCTCCTGTCCTAGACCCAGGAGCAATAGCAATATACGCCCTCCTCTGGGACTGGAAAGGCCTCGATCTTTACGCTTTTCCTCCCTTCAAAATTCTGGGAAAAGTGATCAGGAAATTCGCAGCGTCGGAAGGAACAAGGATGACTTTAATAGCCCCCTTCTGGCCAGCAGCGGATTGGTTCACAGAGACCATGACCTTCCTGGTGGACTTTCCAGGGATGCTTCCCCTAAGGGTGGATCTTCTCAGGCAGCCTCATTTCGAAAGGTTCCACAAAAACCTCCCCGCTCTGAGTCTAACTGCGTTCAGACTATCACGAAGTTGGCAAGAGCAAGGGGATTTTCGAGAGCAGTGGCAAAGGCTATCGCCAGTGCCAGGAGACCTTCATCTGATGCAGTCTATCAGTCCAAGTGGGCTAATTTTAGGAAATGGTGCAGGAGCAACGGAATTTCCTCGACCACAACCTCTGTACCACAAATAGCAGACTTCCTGTTTCATCTCAGGCAAAAGAATAAACTGGCAGTCTCAACTATTAAGGGCTATAGAAGTATGCTGTCGGCAGTCTTTAGACACAGAGGCCTAGACTTGGCCGACAACAAGGATCTTCACGATCCCTTGAGATCCTTCGAGACTGTCAAGATTCCTCAACTCAGGATGCCTCCTTGGAATCTGGATGTTGTCCTGAAGTTCCTTATGTCAAGTGCTTTCAAACCTCTGTCTTCTGCTTCCCTCAAGAACGTGACTAGGAAGGCTGTCTTCCTAACTGCTCTGGCAACGGCGAAGAGAGTTAGTGAAGTTCAAGCCATTAGCAAACATATTGGCTTTAGGGGTCCCAATGCTGTATGCTCCCTAAATCCTTTGTTCTTAGCCAAGAACGAAAATCCTTCAAACCCTTGGCCCAAGACTTTTGAAATCAAAGGTTTGATGGAGATTCTTGGACAAGAATCAGAGAGAGTCCTGTGTCCTGTCAGGGCTCTCAAGTTCTACTTAGCCAGGACTAAAGAAACTAGAGGCCCATCGGACAGTCTGTGGTGTTCGGTGAAGAGACCTGATTTACCTATGTCTAAGAATGCCTTGTGTTATGAACCACTTTTGGTTCAGCAGGTTCTTAAATACAGACAAAGTTACGGGACTGGAATGACTGGCAGAAATTGAGGCAGACAAAGGAGGAAGGAGCTGAACGAAACAAAAAAAATTACCTTAAACTAATTTATTATACTAAGATATATACATATATACAAGTGAGTCCAGGTTTAGCATACATAATTAAATAAATATTAACAGCAGCAGTCAAAATTAATAAACAAGTCCAAAAGACCACGCAAATGACTTAATCACAATCAAAATAAAGCAAAAAGCATCTCAAATTTCAATTACCCGAGCCATACACTGCTCAACACCATTAATAATAATAACGTAATAAAAATCATTACTAGAGCCATACACTGCTCAACACCATTAATAACAACAATGTAATGAAAATCATCACCAGAGCCATACACTGCTCGACACCATAATAACAATGTAATGAAAATTATTTCCAAAATAATAACAATTAATAGAACAATACAGACAGCGTAAACAGATAAACAGACATTGCCAATAAACAAACAGGCAGCATAAACAATCATAATAAATAAATGACAATGCAACAATACAAAATCACTCAGGGTAATAATAACCACAATATCAATCTCCGTACGTAGAGATAACACGATAGACCCAGCTGTCAAGAAGGATGAATGTGATCAGACGAACTCCTGTGAAGACACCAAAGCAGCCACCAACTGCTCAACTGGAACACAGTCATCAACACAGATGAATTACAGGAGAAACGTCGAAACAGCACGTCTGCTGTTATGCAGGAAGATCCACGGAAGGCTATGATTTAGCTATCCCACCATCCTTCAGCTGATGAGGCCAACAGGTAAGGAACACCTGCTGCTCCAACAAAGACTCCATGTTGCTAAAGCTGCTGCCGAGAACCTGACTCGCTGCTATGCTAAACCCGACTGCCACTGTCAGAGACAACGCGACAGACGTCAACTTTCCTTCAAAGAAAAGATAAAAAAAAGTAAGGAGGCAACAACCCACCAAGGGAACAATCGGCAAACGATTGTCCCAACAGAAGTACTAAACCTCACACTTGGCATTCTTTTTAAGAAGCACTATTAGAGAGGCTCATTCTACCTGCCTAGACAGTGACATGAGACTTCTGAAAGTCAAGGCTCATGAAGTTAGAGCCATCATGACTTCGGTAGCTTTCCAGAAGAATATGTCCCTTAACGATCTTCTGGGTGCCACCTTCTGGCGAAGTAATTCAGTGTTCGCTCGCATTACTTGCGGGATGTGAAGACAACATTTGAAGACTGCTCTTCGCTGGGACCATACGTTTCCGCAGACACAATGTTGGGGGAAGAGAGCAATACTCATCCTACCAACGATGTGGACGTCCCAATTTTTAGCCTATGTTAGGTTCAATGGCTTAGATAGGCTCGGTCAGGTGGTTGGTCGTTGCTCCTTTTCCCTCTCAGTATGGTCGTATGATCTAGTCCTATTGTGGTCACGCCCCCGTGGACAGGTCATCTCGAACTCACCAGCTTTATAGGTCCCTACCTTGCTGGAGACTCTAGTAAAGCAGAAGCAGCCTTGGGTGACAGTAACCTCGAAGTCAGCTATGCTAACAGGTAAGGAACCAAGGCGTCAATCGCCTACATTTGTTTGTTTCCTAAATCCTATTCTGTCTCTTCCCACCTCCAATGGTGGGATTCAGCTATATATATATCTGGCAGGTAAGTGTCATGAACAAAATGATATTTTAATGATAAAATAAAGTTTGTTCATACTTACCTGGCAGGTATATATACTTTTAGTGCCCACCCGCCTCCCCTCTTGAGACAGTGGCACTAGAAAATCTGAATAGAAAATGGGAATGGTTCCCGATTCCCGCCTCCCAGCGGCGGGAATGAGTACTAACCACCTGGCCACACTGCGTGTGCCGCGAGTTTTGAAATTCTGTCGGATTTCGGAGAAATACAGCTATATATATATATCTGCCAGGTAAGTATGAACAAACTTTATTTTATCATTAAAATATAATTTTTCGTTATTTACGGGGCATGTGTGATTTAGGTATTGTGTATTCTAAACAGAACTCATGTTCTTGTGTTGGGTACTCAGATGCAGACTGGGCTGGAGATAAAAATGATCGCAAATCTACATCAGGATATTGTTTCTCACTTAGCAGTGGTTTAATATCATGGCGTACAAATAAACAGTCATGTGTTGCATTGTCAACTGCTGAGGCAGAATATATTGTTCTGTCTAGTGCTGCTCAACAGGCGATTTGGCTAAAGTCACTTTTTAATGAATTACATTTTGGTAATGGAGGTCCTATGTTAATATATGAAGATAATCAGTCTGCAATATGCCTTGCTAAGAATCCCAAGGACCATCCTAAGACTAAGCATATAAGTATAAATTATCATTATGTTCGTGATCTAGTTGCTTCTGATCAAATTGAAGTACAGTACTGTCCTACCTCTGACATGTTAGCTGATATTTTCACAAAAGGTTTGCCTACAGAAAAATTTGTTAGACTCAGGTCAATGCTGGGTGTGTGTTAGTTTTGAAAAACACGCTCAATGTGAGAAGGAGTGTTGGTGTTCAGTTTGTTTAAGTCCACCTTGAGTATGTTTTTCATTTTCTTTAAAGGAGTAGTGACATTCATTTGTGTATTGCCTTTTCAAACGTTTTTAGCTGTATCGTGTTCATAGTCCACTGTTTCCTGTGGGTTCCTGACAGATTGTTGGAACTCCAAAAGCCTAGCAACTCCATGCTTCATTCTTGGCTTATTCTGTTGTCATGTAAACTTTGTATTATACATTATTGCAGTGAATAAAAGCCAACTGATTATGAAGATATCATCTTTGCTTCCAAACCAACCAAGTTTTAACACATGAAGGTCTGTACTGAACAAGCTGTTTGCCTTGGTTACTTTACTCTTTTCCCTGAACAGATTGTCCATTGCAATCCAACTACCTAAGGATCTACCTGACTCTAGAATGGGACATGAGCTTTAATTACTTACTTCTACAGACTCCTAACACTACTGAAAGGTACTTGCAGATATTTACGTGCTACCTCTGATGATCATGATGTTCAGTCCTAGCGAAATGGTACATTTAATGGCATTTTTTATGACATAACCCATTAGAACACTGCCCTAGCATCAACGTAAAGGATAATGAACTAGCTAAGTTTCAATATTCTTACAAGTATACAATGTCTTACAGTAGAATTTTCAATCACAGTAAACAAAGATATAACCTGAATTCTTTAAATGAGGTTTTCCTTATAGGGTAAATGCTTGTCCCAGCTGAGGTACTATACCATGCATATCATGAGCTCAGTGGTTCTATTCACAATAGTTACAGTTACTGGTTTCCCAATTACGATATACTTACATGATTGCTGCTGCTTATTACGAGGTGTACATTACAAAGGTACTATTACTACATACTCAATCTGGCCAAGGCTGTTACTAAGACAGAGATCACACTGGCTACCTCCTCTGGGCAGGAGAGCCAGGATCATTCTGAGATGGAAAGGCACTGTGCCAAGAGGGCACAGGTGCCAGGGTGAGCTTGTGGCTCTTGCAACTACTTGGCTCTTTTCAGCCCCTTCTTCTTCTCCTTCTTCAGGTTCATCAAAGGCCTATCTACGTCAGTCCTAGGAGGTGGTTAAGTCATCGACTCTGGGGAAAGGCCAGAAGGGTTAGCGGGTGCGAAGTCAGGGGTAACCTCAGAGGCTACAGGAGGGCACCCTGCTTGGTCCACCAGCGGTTCATTCTCTGGGGACAGATTTGGTGAGGAAGAAGTGTTGGGTGCTAGAGGCCCACAGGTTGCTAAGATTAGTGTGGCGACAGGTTCTGGATCTCCCAGAGGAGGATCCATCTCATGATCCGGATCTGGCACAGGGTCCTCTTCTAGTGGTGGCTCAACGCCCGAGCTGGATGGAGTGTGGCACCGCTCAGAGGTCACAAGTGGCGCTGGCAGCGATTGATGGTCAGGCATGCCTGGCGAGGGGTTCGGAGGTGTAATACCTTGTGGATGGCTTGAGTTGGGCTGAGACAGAGATTCTTGTCCCAGCTGGAGGTTAGAGCCTCTTGGAAAGTCTTGATTTGGGGCATCCACTGAGCGTTGCTTATTTGGGTAGCCCTCCCAATTAGTGGAGTGGCCAGTCACCTTGCATGCTCTTTAGCAGTACTACTTCTCTTGAATGTCCTTTCGTGGAGAGGGAGGACCTTGTTGTTGGCCATCCATTCGCGGAGAGGGAGGATTAGGTCTACAATTGTTCTGCGTGTGCCCCTTCCACTGACCACTTCAGCGGGCGGAAGGTGGTTCTTCTCCTTTTGGTGGCACACCAGTCAAAGTGGCTGTGCCTTGATTTGGTGATCCTACAATCAGGGCCTCCATTGAGGAGGTAGAGTGGCTGCGAAGTGGCATTGGGGAAGGGCTTCCCCAGAGGAGGTCCCTACCCAACAGAAAATCCACTCTGGGCTTAATTCCACTCACCATGCCAAGGTGGTGAGGTAGCGTGCCCCAGGGTGCCGTGACCTGGAACTTGACTGTGGGAACGGTTTTAGTGTGGCCCTCTGTCCATTTCATCTCCCACCAAGTTTGCTCATAAACCATGGTGGCACTGGCTGGCACTTGTGCCCTGGAAATCAGGCTAACATCGGCTGCAGTGTCTACCATGACTGGTAGGGCCATGTGCAGGCTACAGACATTAAGGGGTGCCACTGAGATGAATTGAGTATCCAGCATCTCAGGGTGAAGTATCTTCTGCGGCCCAGTAAGTTGACGAACTTGGTGGCTGGGACATGATTTGGGCATGCCGGATGTCCAGGACTATAGTGGCCGGCAGTGCCACAGGATCGGCAAGAGCCTTTTGTGGGGGCTTGGTGACCTGCAGTGACTACTGGTGGAGGGGGCTTAGTGATGTAGAGGGAGAGGAGTTCTGTTTGTTAGTAGAACGCTGCTTATTGTTGCCCAACTTGCAGCGGCAACCAGATTCAGTGTGCCCCAACTTCTTGCATTGGGTGCATGTGGGCTTGCTAGGCAGTCCGTTCTTTGGGGGAGTTGAGCTTGAGAGGTACCCAGGTGGCACTATGCGCCGCTGAGATGTGCTGTGGGACTGGCTGTAGGTTTCCCATGAATTGGCCATGTGGCAGGCTTCCATAGGTGTGGTGGGCTGCTTATCACTGAGATACACAGCAAGGGGGCCAGGCAAACATTGGAAAAGATCCTCCAGCATGGTTTGATTGAATACAGTAGTTCCTCAAAGGTATGCACGACAGGGAGCCAAACCTGCAGGTACCAGACTGGGTCTTGTGACAGGCCCATTCAGTCCAGGACCAGCTGACTTCCTTGGCAAGACCTTGAAATTGTTGTCTCCATTTCTCCAGGGTTATTTTGTAGGCTTTCATTATGACCCTACGAACTTCTACCATGTCGCCTCTTTGACTCTTCCCCAGTGAGCAGAGGGCTGCCTTAGCTTTTCCTTCCACGTGCTTGGCAAGCACTAAGGCCCTCTCTGTCTCAGTGGTGTTGTAGTTTTCAAAAAACAACTCTATTTCCTCTAACCATGCTTCTGGCTCTCCTTCAGTCCTCTTGAGGACTAGGGAATTAATGTTTGAGACTGGAGTATTTGGTGCATCAGTTGTGGGGTTGGAGGCTTGTTGGATACCTATAGCTTCAGTACTTTCCCTTCTTGCCTTCTCCAGCTCGAGCTCCTTTTCTTTGAGGGCTAATTCATGCTGTGTTCTCTGTTCTTCTCTTGCGTCTTCCAGCCGCCCCTGTTCTGCTTCATAACTCCACTGTTCTGCTCTTTTGTCCCTCTCTTGCTTGGCCAAGTCGTCAATCTGTTCCTTGACCCACTTGGTGAGTTCTGGTCCCTTGAGACCTGCATCCTTCCCCAGATCCATGAGGGCTCTGTAACGTTCTGTCACCATGGTTCTGGTAGGTAAGGGCATATATTTGGGTTGACTGGACTTACTTGGGAATTGAGGAAGCGTCCCTTAGATTTGGTTGACTCTTCAGTGGTATGGCATCTGTTCAATAAGGTGGCGCTGTGGCTGAGTGTGCTGTGCAAAGGTCACACTGATGGCACTATGTATCTCTAGGTACGGGTGTAGCTTATGTAATCACAAAAGGACTTTTTTTGTGGCACTATGGTGCCAGTGCATTCCTAGGAATCAACATTTGTCTTGGAGTACAACTAATTGTACTAAGGGGAAAATGCACTCTGCCCAAGCAGAGTGTAACTAGTAAGTGGGAGAAAAAGGGAAGGTAAGAAGAAAGAGATAGGTAAGTTCTTCAGTTTGTGACAGTGTCTCAGAAAAGTGGCACTGTGGAAAGGAAAATAAATTTTTGGTTGTTTTGGCTCCCGTAGGTGACTAGTTCCTAGTACCAGCTGTGCTGCTTCCTTTCATGTAGAGAGAGGAAGGCTAATTTTTATGCTTAAGTTTGGATAAGACCCCATTAGTAACCACCAGTTTTCTATAACTGTGGTTAACCTTAACTTATCCTCATCTATCTGTGGGACAGAGGTGTATCTTTTATTTGTTTTATTTTAATTAATTATTCCTATCCATTCTTTCAATGAAGATGGTGCACATACACTTCAGAGATATCTTAAAAGCTTACGCAAATGGATAAAGAAGTGGAAGGGAGAGAGAGAGAGAGAGAGAGAGAGAGAAAGAGAGAGAGAGAGAGAGAGAGAGAGAGAGAGAGAGAGAGAGAGAGAGAGAGAGAGAGAGAGAGAGAGAGAGAAGAAAATCATCCAGCAAGCAAAGTTTGCACTGCCTGAGTAAATAAGTAAAATTGTAAATGCACACTAGCAGGTTTCTTCTTTTGAAATGCTTGTTACTTTGGCTATGCTAAGTAATGGGTTGTCTTGCCAATATTAACCTGCCCTATTACCGTTCGCATCTTGGGCTGATAAGTATGGTTAAATCATGAATTTTTTTTTTTCTTTTTATATAATTCCTTGAGAAAGTGTATTTTGTGTAGGGATCCTTTGTTAAATTTCCTAAGTAAGTTATTCCCTGACTAAATCATTTACTTTCTTTTACCTGTTTCATTAAATCCTATACCTAGTTTCCCTATAATATTGAGGTATATTTTTTTTTCCTAAGATTTGCGAGTATGTTAATGAGCAAGACAAAATGAGCAGATGAGGCAGACGTTACCTTGATGTCACACAGGTAAACAATAACAACAACAGAGCTTTAAGATGGCAGCTACTTTAAGATGGCAACCAGTTCTCAAAATGTCAGACGGGTCACGAGACCACACAGCTGATGATTCAAATGCAACGCCTTACTGGAAGCGAAGTGTGGGAGACTGACTGGTGGAGGAATACACAACCCCCTGCCTTCGCGATGTTATTACAATAAAAAAAGGAACAAAACACTCAAATTCCTCTTACAGAACGAATGAAGCTAATGTGGGAATACAAGTTTTAACTTTATAAAGACGGAAAACAAATTTGTTACGATTTTCTCTTTTTTTTCGGCGCTGAAATTAAACCCTACAGTCTGCCATGCTTACTACGGCCATGCTTACTACGGGCCCCTTCAAGATACAAAGGAATGGACCCGTGGCGTCGTTACTGACCTGAATTACGTTAATATAAAAAGCAAATTAAGAAATTAACACTGATACAGTTCATTTCCAGTATTAATGGCAAGGAAATTTGATATGATTTCGCAAGGGGGAAAATAATTCTCTTCGTAATGCTCAGTTGGGGACCTTCTCTCTAGGGCTGACAAGGTTGCTGTTTTGCAAGAAATCTTATGGGCTTTTGTAAATTGTCCCTCCTATCCTACAAGAGAAGCACTAGGCACAAGCCCTCCAGGTAACTGTTATGAAATAGCTAACTAGATAAAAAAATAATATCATGTATTAATCATTGGCCAGCAAATAGCAAAATATTAAACCTTAACTTGTTAACATATACGACTTTGAATGGAATATGGCTGGCTCTTTATCTGAGCCCTGTAAACGTTTCCTTATTATTGTAAATTGCAAATTATAGCTGCTCTCATTTAATGCACACTTTCTTACCTACTCTTCTTATTATTATAACATTGTTATTCTTAATATTACTTACCTTGGCCTGTATCCTTGTTTGGGAGAATTAAGCAAGAAATTAATATGATCTGAATTTTTATCTTTGAATTAATTCGTAGTTACTTCGATTCCAAATTCTTTATCTCTGTGAATTAAATTGAGATCTCTGCAAGGTCTGCCATTATTATGTGGGTCATTCGTCTCATGAGTTTAATTATTAATTACTGCTTGAGACTGGAGTATTTGGTGCATCAGTTGTGGGGGTTGGAGGCTTTACCTGAGACCACGTAATCCTATCAATTAAGGCTAAAAGTTACCAAAAAAAGACAGATAATTAACTTAATTAGATCGGTCGCCAGTTGAAACTAGGTTACTGAATATATTTATTTATTCTGAAGACATGAAATAAATAAATAATGTTACTCAAACAACTAGTTTCAATGGAAGGAAAAAATAAATAAATGTGAACTGATACCTTATGGGAGCTAATAACAGTTCCAACTTTGTCCCACTTCGGAAACAAGATATTTCAACATAAATTAGTAGTGCGTCTATAAGCAATTTCAAGTGCATGACTTGGTGACACTGATATGCTAATCCTTCTCCAAACAAGATGCTGGCCAGATTCCAAGGTGTGCCCGATTCTGGAAGAGACGTCCCCAGATAACAATATTATATCAAGGACCTCTCACTTGTCATTTATTGACTGCAAGAGATGAATCTTAGATGAAAAATATTACATTAACACCATGGAGGATAATTTATGCAATCTCAGTAGGCAACAATAATTATACTTCATATATTTGACTTCATAAAGGGGATATGGTTTCACTAGGACTTCCTTAGTCAGTGACTGTTTAAGGGAGAGGGAAACTTGAAACATGAAAGAACTAGGAGTAATTATCATCTTCAGACTTACCGTGGGAGTAGATAATGCAGTGATCAGTTGCATCAGAAGCCCTGGGTCTGTTGAATGGCAATTTCCACAGCTGTTCAACAAAAGGGGTAGAGCAAAGGGAGGAGGCTGTGAGAGACGCATGGTGCTTGTGCTCTCATAGAAGAATACCTCTGGACTGCACGAGCTAGGTTAAAATGTGTGGGTACTTGCTTGAAAGACTCCTCCTTAAGGCTCACGGCATCATCTGAAAATTGACAAAAACTCGCCAGTACAGAGGTCATAGAAAAGTGAGCTTAAGGCACAATCTAACTAAAGGTGTTACTAGTAAAACCTACCCTGTTGAATAGTCCCCTACACTAAACTTCAAACTCCTAGTTGACAGCTGGGGTTTTTGGAAAACAAGCCAGCTCTCTGGCTTCCCTCCCTAAACTGTTTTACAAAGAGAAAGCTTTGGTTCTTTCTTTCTTTTTTTATATTTCTACTAAATAGAGGAAGAGCGGTCTAACATGGAAATATATATATATATATATATATATATATATATATATATATATATATATATATATATATATATATATATATATATATATATATATATATATATATATATATACATATATATATACACATAAGGGCCGGAGCTGAGGCTCGAAATATGCTTACCAAGACTTGTTTTCCACTGGTTCATCATATAGTGTTTTATATGGTCTCCCCAAGATCCACAAAGAAGGAGTCCCTTTACACCCAATCATCTCCTCACGGAATACGCCACATTATAAATTAGCCAAATTTCTTGTTCCCTTGTTAGAACCCTTAACAAAAAACAATCTTTTGATAACCTATTCCACTAAGTTTAAAGAGGACATTCTCAGGCAAGACTCAGACTTATATATGGTAAGCTTAGACGTGGAATCCTTATTTACAAATGTCCCGGTCGGGGAGACTATTGAGATAATATTAAGCAAACTTTCTACTGATGAAGATGCAATTTTTAATAATTTTAGTAGAACATTATTTAAACAACTTTCAGAGCTGGCCGTGCTGGACACGACCTTTGTCTTCAATGGCATTTTGTATAAACAAACTGAAGGGATGTCCGTGGGATCACCACTTGGTCCAATTTTTGCTAACATCTTCATGTGCTCCCTGGTGGAGCGCATAATAGCAGAATGTCCCATTAGGTTCCGCCCTCTATTTTATCGAAGATATGTTGACTACACGTTCTCCCTATTTCGTTATGAATGTCATGCAGAGTCCTTTCTGGAGTTCGTCAACCGGCAACATCCAAACATAAGGTTCACTATGGAGAAGGAGGTAAATAACAAACTTCCCTTCCTTGATCTTATTATTTCCAGAGGTGACTCAGGTTTTTACACAGGTGTGTATAGAAAAAATACATTTACTGGTTTGGGAATGAATTTTTATAGTTCGTGTTTCTTTAATTTTAAACTGAACTCTATTTTAACCCTCCTCCATAGGGCTTATACCCACTCGTCAAACTGAATGAGTTTCCACAATGAGATATCCTTTTTACTGAAATATTTCAATAATAACTGTTTTCCTTCACGACTTTTTTTCAGATCCCCAAATAAACTGCTGCTGCAGAAAATGACTCAGGCAACACCTGAATCGACTGTGCCGAAACTGAGGATGTATGCAAGTTTCCCTTTCGTGCATGATGATACTTTTAGGAGAAAATGCACAGCCATTATTCAAAAGAGTTTTCCAGCTTTAAATCTGAAAATCATCCCGAAAAATCCCTTAACAATAGGGTCTCTGTTCAGAGTCAAAGACCGGCTCAGTCCTCTGCTTTCGTCCAGCGATGTTTACAAGTATACTTGCCCGGGATGTGATCACGGGATATCCGTGGGATGCACGAGGAGGCTGTTGAAGGTCCGCATAGATTCCCACAGGGGCATAAGTCACAGAACAGGTAGCAGGTTATCTAATCCTGAGCAGTCAAATGTACGTAATCGTTCAAACTTATGTAAAACTCATATTGACAGCAAGGATTTTTCCATCTTAGGCCAAGTGCAGAACAACAACGATTTAACCATCCTAGAATCCATAATTATCAAGAAGACTGTACCGTCGTTAAATACTCAATCGTCCTCAGTGAAATTGTTTATAGCCTAGCTTGGGCAACTGTTTTCCTCACTCTGTTTTTATTTATTTATGTTAGTCTTGCTCTTTCTTTCATATAGGTAGGTTGTTTTAAGATTTTAGTGAACTACTTTTACTTATTATTGACTTGTCTTGGATTGAGGTGTTTTGTTTTAAATATTTTTACTACATAAAGAGCTGTTGCCATTGCATTAATTTGTTACTGATGTTCGCAAATTATATTATATTTTATAGCCTTGAAAATGCGACTTGGAATTCATCGCGAAACGTCGGCATTGGAAATAAACTGTAGATGACGAGGATACCTTTCCCTACTGCCTCCTTCGTGATATATATATATATATATATATATATATATATATATATATATATATATATATATATATATACATATATATATACATATATATATATATATATATATATATATATATATATATATATATATATATATATATATATATATACACACACATATATATACATATATATATATATATATATATATATATATATATATATATATATATATATATATATATATATATATATATATATATATATATATATATATATATATATATATATATATATATATATATATATATATATATATATATATATATATATATATATATATATATATATATATATATATATATATATATATATATATATATATATATATATATATATATATATATATATATATATATATATATATATATATATATATATATATATATATATATATATATATATATATATATATATATATATATATATATATATATATATATATATATATATATATATATATATATAT
>JANJGK010008523.1:0-26117 GCA_039081455.1 Macrobrachium rosenbergii
TTGCCCAAATCAAGCTGTCACTGAAAGAAAATGTCATGTTTAAATGCATTAATTTTAAAAGCCTTTACTTAGAGAGATCAGTGATTCGTAGAATTGGGTCGTCAAGCAGAATGACTATTAAAATGATCATCAGTAATTACAAAAAAATCGTCACGTAGAATGATACTTAATGAAATCGTCATATATAATAACGGAATGTAATCGTCATCTAGAGTGTAAGTTAATTGTAGTTCAGAAGAAATTTATGTAATCACAGTAAAGGATAACTGTGATTGGCACCGTCAGATAAAATAAGTCGATGAAATAACTCCATGAAATCACCAGCTGGAGTAACCGTTAATACCTTGAACAGAATCATTAACCCCCAATGCTGTTATTTGGAACGAAAGCTTCACAACTTGTGTCATCAGCATAGGTGTTATGTAAAGTACCCATTAACCTGCACACTTGTAGTGCGTGGCTATTTTTGTACATGATTTTTTCTCATTTTTTTATTATTTATATCCGTAGATGAAATCATTAACTTTCGGTTCTCGTAAGGGGGTAGCCCCTCCCATGGGGTGTTTTCCATCCCCTTCCTCCTCCCCTATGAGAGAAGTTCCTCATTGGATGGGTAGGTATTGTTCTCAGCTAGCACTCTGCTGGTCCCGCGTTCGATTCTCCGACCGGCCAATGAAGAACTAGAGGAATTTATTTCTGGTGATAGAAATTCATTTCTCGGTATAACATGGTTCGGATTCCACAATAAGCTGTAGGTCCCGTGGCTAGGTAACCAGTTGGTTCTTAGCCACGTAAAATAAGTCTAATCGTTCGGGCTAGCCCTAGGAGAGCTGTTAATCAGCTCAGTGGTCTGGTTAAACTAAGGTATACTTATGAGATGGTGAACCCATTGCCTTTATCTAGCCCAGGCCTGAAAAAAGATAAGCGAAAAGCATGTGAAGGGAGATGACTAGGGTCAAAGTGCTAATGAAGTGATAGATTTGCCATTTGAAAAAGAGGCCAAGTGTCTTTGGAAAGCAGAAATGAGAGAGGATTCCATAGCTTGGTAATGGGCGGGTAGGGACGATCACCAGACATAGATAGCTGGTCTCCCCCGGCATCTTAAATTCGATAGATGGGGTCAATACAGGAGGACTGGCCACGGACTAGTGCTTCTGCCTTACCAGAGAGAAAGAACCATCACTGGAATTTGCAACAGTTCCGGGAATTCAATATGAAACGCCGATGATTCATATTGAGGCTTGCAGAGTGAGTGAATAACTGAAGGATAATGTTTGACTTGTCAGTGAGTCAATATGACCGTGAGGTCACTTGTCATTCGCTAAAATCGATTGTTTTATGACCTTGACAGAATTTACGTTTTGTTTATAGGAGCTGAAGGTTACACGTATTATAATAATATAGTTTCCCTGTGCACACAGTGCTGCCATTCTTAAATTGCTTTATAAATAGACCCAATAATGGGAACATGATTATCTTTATAGGAGCTGAAGGTTACATGTTTTATATAATAATATAGATTCCCAGTGCACATAGTGCAGCCATTGTTAAATTGCTTATTAAATGGACCCAATAATAGGAACATGATTATCTTCGTGTATTATATTCCAACGAATCATGAGCATTGTTAAATTCACCTATGAGAATGCATACTTAATTGATTGTACTCACTGTTTCTTAAGCTTTTGATAGATAAAGAACGTAAACGAATGGAATAATCCGTTTTATGTGCATATGAGTGGAACTTTATTTTAAAAATATCTTGAGGCGTCACTGGAATCTTGACTTTCCTAAACCCATGGATGAACCACGATTAAATTAATGTATTATTATTAGTATTATTATTATTATTATTATTATTATTATTTTATTATTATTATTATTATTATTAAAGTAGTTTAGCCAGATCACTGAGCTGACTTTCAGCAAGCTACCGGATTATCTGCTTGCATCGTGAAGGACATAATCCTTCACATGGATCCTTATTCAAGGACCTTTCAGAATGCATATTTTTTGGCATGGGGCGTCAGGTTTAATACCCAAGCACGTATCAGCTTGCATCTCTTAACGAGTTCGTCGTTTCTTTTGGATCGTAGTAAATAAAAATATTATAATGAGACGGCAACCATAAAATTTTAATGGCTGTTCACGCAATCACTTGAGTGCGTACCTGCTAATGGTAGTGGCATTTTTTCACACCTGTTGATTGCATGAACAGGTTGCTTGATGATTAATAGGTTGTTGGGCTTACCTGTTCATGCGTACGAACATTAGGTTGTAGTAGAAGGCACGCAGTTGTGATCATCGTTGCTTGCAGTTGCTTATAGTTACTGTCCGTTTAATGGCTGATTGTTGGATAGCCTTACTGCGCTGCGGATATTTCATTTTTTCATTAATTTTTTAATTAATTTGTTTATTTTTTATTTTCCCGTAGGAATTCTTGAGGTCTTTTTCTGCATATGACTTTTAGCTTATCATTATTTTTGATGAGGTTTATACCAGACATTTTCAGACTTAAATAGTAGTTTTTGTATGTGACTGTTCCTTCTGATTTGTTTAGCATTTCATTAAGAATATTTTAGTAGATGTTGCCATAGGTACTTTTTGTCAATTATACCACGGTGAACCTTTTATACATAATTAACTCAAACTCTTACGCATATTCATCATCTTGTCATTGACAATGAATTAGTGATTGAATTTTGTTTTGTCATAATATATAATAAGTGTTGAGAACCCAATCAGCTGCGAGTGAAGGTGAATTATTCAGTAAACACCATTACGAAAGAAATTTGTCAATTATTATAATGTGTGTGTGTGTATAATGGTGTGTGTGTGTGTGTGTATGTGATAGCAGGATAACACAAGAGAGATTTTAAAGAATTTACTGGTAGTTGTCAAATACAGTATATATATTCATTTGCTGACTTTCCTGAGATTTAACACAGGGAAAATCGGCTCATTGAATAAATCATTTTTGCTATGAACGTTTATTGCCATTATGTAAGACAGTGATGTTGTCGCTGGTATGAATTCATTTCTTAGAATGCAAAGTGATCGGAGGGAGATTTATTCACCAAGCGCTCTTTTCAGTGATTACGCTAATAGTCATGATGTAAAGATAGTTATCTTGTTATTGTTGTGTTCGTATAATTCTTTTAAGACAGTAATCTTGTTATTGTTGTGTTCGTATAATTCTTTTAAGACAGTTATCTTGTTATTGTGGTGTTCGTATAATTCTTTTAAGACAGTAATCATGTTATTGTTGTGTTCGTATAATTCTTTCAGGACTAGAATAACGAGACTCCGTCATTCTCGAAGAAGAAGAAGAAGAAGAAGAAGGTTTGCAGTGACAGTAAAAGTGAATTTCATTACAACACTCGCTTATTGCGGGATTCTCGTTCTAAAACCATTTGAAACTTGATTTGGAAATCCAGCAGGTATATATATGTATATATTTGGAGTTCTTCGTTGGGAAAGTGGGTTCCATTCTCAGCTAGCACTCTGCTGGCCGCGAGTTCGAATCTCCGACCGACCAATGAAGAATAAGAGGAATTTATTTCTGGTGATAGAAATTCATTTCTCGTTATAATATGGTTCGGATTCAACACTAAGCTGTAGGTCCCGTTGCTAGGTAACCAGTTGGTTCTTAGCCACGTAAAATAAATCAAATCATTTGGGCCAGCCCTAGGAGAGCTGTTAATCAGCTCAGTGGTCTGGTTAAACTAAGATATACTTAATATATACAATGTATATATATATATACATATATATATACATATACATATATATATATATATATATATATATATATATATATATATATATATATATATATATATATATATATATATATATATATATTTATAAATATTACTGCTGTTCGCCCTCGATGTATTTAGGTGTAGGAATATTAGTCCGATTGACTTCGACAGAGAACATCTCTGCCCCGCCGGTAGGCTAGGCAATTTAAAAATAACAATCACCGCAGTAGACAAATGGCGCCGCATAGGCTGGAAAGTTTGTAAACAAAATATGCTAGGGCATTAGGGACCTAAGCCTCAGAGAGGGTTTACGCTCAATGACCCCTAGTTATGGTGGCCCTTAAGCTTTATTCTATGCATTCGACGATGCCTTTGTCAAGGTCGGATTGCCCGGGGCGGTATAAGCCCTCCTCTGGCGGGAACGAAGCGAGGTCGGGTCAGAGAGATTCCAGCGGTCGCTGAACCAGGGTGACGCTGTGTGCGTGCCCGAACGATATTCTTTGTTCTTTATTACTTTTCCTCCTACGTCTAACTTAATTAGTGAATTGGGAAGACTGCCAGAATACGACTCCTGAGGTCCCTCGTTTGCGCAGCGACTCGACATTCACGGTAAGTCTGATTCTTGTTGAAGCTTCGTCGATTGACTAGTACTTTTCTGTATTTCACATTTTTTCTTTGTTTTCTTCCTTCAGCCACCACTTAGGGTATATGTGTTTACAAAGTCTAGATTAAGCCTAATTATTATATTGTTAGCTTCAACCCCGTTATTCCAGTAAAATACCTAGGATTTAGGGTAAGCAAAATCAGGTTAAATCTCGATGCTTTTGTATGCCTCGCGTCCGAATGTTTGGAAGAACCGTTGCGTTTAAAATCAAATTCATCTCAAATATTCTTTGTTAAGGTTAATAACCCTTAACTGGCGACCTTTGGCTAATTAACGACTGTCTTTGAGGTTAACTTTTGGCTTCAAGTGGCAGGTTACGTGTAATCTTGGTTTGCAGGGCCGTAAAAATTACGTAAATTGAATAATACATGATCAACCAAGACCCTACCACGTAACAATATATATATATATATATATATATATATATATGTATATATATATATATATATATATATATATATATATATATATATATATATAAATTGTTTGTATGTACATGTGCGGGTTTGTGTGTTTATGTGTACGTGCATATATTTTATCCTTAATGTTAAGTACTTTTGTATGTACATGTGCGGGTTTGTGTGTTTATGTGTACGTGCATATATTTTATCCTTAATGTTAAGTACTTCAAGTGTATTTTAACAATGTCTATGCAAATGTCTCGTACTGCTTTGTAGATCGTAATTAAATTTGCGGGAGGTAATTAGATTTTGAAGGATATCTTGTTTCTTGTAGGAAAAGACGTCTGATTGACTAGTTTTTCTTGAATATATCGGTGTGACCCTTGAAATCATTATAGATATCTTTAGAAATAACGTTGAAATTACCGCAAAAAAACAAAGACTGTAATTGAACCGTTATTTTAATGTACACACACATTATATATATATATATATATATATATATATATATATATATATATATATATATATATATATATATATATATATATATATATGCATATATATACATATACATATATGTATATATTTGTATGTATGTATGTATATATATATGTAATATTTATATATATATATATATATATATATATATATATATATATATATATATATATATATATATATATATATATATATAGACATAATATATCCAGGTACCCTTTAGTTGATCAGGGCAATACTAAGAACTCCTTATTTACCCGAAACAAACAAACAAACAAATAGATCCCACAAGCTATGACTAAACGTTAGCTGCAGGAGCAGCAGCAGCAGCAGCAGCACTCCAAGATGCATCCTACAAGGGTATTGGTTTGCCCCTCCATCCGTCCATCTAGGGGCATGTCCCTCTCTCCCCTTCATACCCTTACTACCGCCACTTAGCGAAGCCACTTCAGGATTTATACAGGAGGAGGGGGGACCCACTCTGCACCGTCCTATGCAGGAGTGGAGGGAGGAGGAGGAGCAGGAGGAGGAAGGGGGAGGGAGGAGGCAGGGGGAGGGGGAGGGAGCGGTAGAGGGAGGGGTGGGCAACAGCAACTCATGGCTAAACAGCTGGCAAAGCCGAGATTTTGGGCCAACAAAAATTGGCGTCCGTGCAAGAAGGCGCTGCCTTTTTTTGTTTGTCTCGCTCACCCTCACGTCTCGTTACTCTCTCTCTCTCTCTCTCTCTCTCTCTCTCTCTCTCTCTCTCTCTCGTTCGCTTCTTGTCTGTTGTTAAAAGGCGGGGGTGGTGGTGGGAGAGAGGGAGGAAGGGAGGGAGGGAGAAATGGTGGATTATTTTGAGCTCTCGAGAGGGACGATATAACAAACAAAAGGTATGCAACAGCGATTGGATAGAGAAGAAAGGGGAGGAAGGAGGGAGGGGGGAAAGGAAGATTGCGTGTGTGTGTGTGTGTGTGTGTGTGTGTGTGTAGGTGTGCAGGTGAGGTGCTTAGGTCATCCACCAAAATCCTTTGCGTCATTAATTGCGTTCGTTCTAGTATTTAACTGCTGCATTTGACTCACTTATTCCTCGCCATTGGAATCTGTGTAATGAGATGAAAATGACATTGAAATGTTTGAAATGTCGAAAGGAAAAGCCACTGTAATACGTTGTTCGAGATGCGACCTAATTAATGGATTAGTGGGACCTAATTAATGGCCCTTGTGCTTTTAATTGACTGAAAATCTTGTTGGTCGACAGTGTCAGTTGCTTGTAATGAAAGGTGATGCCTTGACTTACCTTTGCACTAAACTGAACTAAACTGAATATAGAATTTAGGCCAAAGGCCAAGCACTGGGACCAAGGAGGTCATTCAGCGCTGAAACGGAAATTGACAGTAAAAGTTTGAATGGTGTGACAGGAGGAAAACCTCGCAGTTGCACTACGAATCAGTTGTTAGGAGAGGGTGGGAAGTCAGATGGAAGAAAGAGAATATGAAAGGAGGTACAGTAAAAGGAATGAAAGGGGTTTGCAGCTAGAGGTCTACAGTGCACCGCATGAGGTGCACTGATGGCGCTACCCCGCCCCCTAAGGGGACTTAGCTTTGTATCTGTGCTTGTTCATGTCCAAAATAACTAAAGGTATAGTTGTTGCTGTGCTCAAACTGGGAGAAATTGTTATATGTTTTATATCTTTATTATTTATGTTCTTTTCTTATTAATCTATGTAACCCATAGAAAATGATCAGATATGGTGTATGATTATGAATTTGTGTTCTCGTGTGTGTGTGTGTGTACAGTTTACAAGATTGTGTTAGTGGATCTGCCAATTGTTATAGTGTAAAAGGATTGATTGATAAAGTCTTATTATCCTTATTAGATATTATCATATCTAATAATTTCTCTCTCTCTCTCTCTCTCTCTCTCTCTCTCTCTCTCTCTCTCTCTCTCTCTCTCTCTCTCTCTCTCTCTCTCTCTCCACACACACACACACAATATAATACAAATTCATATTAAAACAATATGAATAAGGGTACCATAATTTGCATCATCTCTCTCTCTCTCTCTCTCTCTCTCTCTCTCTCTCTCTCTCTCTCTCTCTCTCTCTCTCTCTCTCTCTCCTGTTGAGCATCCCATTCTTTTTCTTTCTTCCTTATTGTTGCAACAAGTGGTAGTAGGTAGTAGTAGTAGTAGTGGCAGCCTTGGCTTCTTCGCCTCCCACCTGGCATTCTTCAATCACTGTTGAGTTTTTTTTTTACCTTTTTTCTTTTTCTCTCGGTTGGGATAATCACTTACCAAGGCGACGTCATTCGGGGAATATCTTAGTTTGCCATTAAATATTAAGGTTTTGGTTATTCTCTCTCTCTCTCTCTCTCTCTCTCTCTCTCTCTCTCTCTCTCTCTCTCTCTCTCTCTCTCTCTCTCAGTACTGTATATAAATTATATATATATATATATATATATATATATATATATATATATATATATATATATATATATATATATATATATACAGTATATTATATATATGTACATAGATATGTGTATGCAGTATATACAAATATATTTATATATATATATATATATATATACACAAATACATATATATATGTATATTTGTATATATATATTTGTGTATATATGTACAAATATATATAGTGTACATATATATATATATATATATATATATATATATATATAATATATATATATATATATATATATATATATATATATATATATATATATATATATATATATATATATATATATAATATATACACATACTAGACACACATTTCAGAGCAAAATTATCGATTATATTTGTACCGCGATTATTGACAATGTTTTCCTATGTTTGCCCATGTTAAAATGTCACTACTTGCTGGAAGCAAATAAACGCAAAACGACTGCGTTTTTCCTTGAGGCATTTTTTACTGAGATGTTCATACATTTACCTTTAACCTTTGCCTTCTCTTTTAAGGCAAGAACAGATTCGCCTATTTTCATGTGCAGTTCCCCTATTGCAGGAGCTATTAAGTGGTTAGGTTACTCAACTCTTATTTAGACAATTTGTTCATTTGTTTAAGTTTCGTAAGGTCAGATTTTCAACTCATTTCTTAAAGCTTTTTTATTGAGCTCCTCCTTACGTCATCTGAATATTCCTCAGGTATTTTTCCTCCTGTTGTTGTTGCTATTAAATAAACAGGTAGAAAATGCGCCAAAGTTTCTTCGGCGCAATCTTGTTTTCTAATCAAGGCTACCGAAAATAGATCTATCATTTCGTGGTTTCGGTATAATACTGTATGAGCCGTGGCTCATAAAACTTTAACTATGGGCCGGTGGTGGCCTATCCTGTATCGTTGCAAGAAGCATGATCATGGCTAACTTTAACCTTAAATAAAATCAAAACTACTGAGGCTAGAGGGCTGCAATTTGGTATGTTTGATGATGGGAGGGTGGATGATCAACGTACCAATTTGCAGCCCTCTAGCCTCAGTAGTTTTTTAAGATCTAAGGGCAGACAGAAAAAGTGCCGACGGACAGACAACTTCGGCACAAGTTTTCTTTTACAGAAAACTAAAACCTAATTTTTTTTTTACCTGTGATTGTGCCCTCTTTATATTTTATCTTTTTCTTCCCCGAAAGATGGCGTATTTATTTTTTTCTGTAGGTTCTATTTTTGGCACCGTTCAGATAAGCTCAAGGAAGAGTCTCCCTTTTTCTCACAGGAGGCCTGGTAACACCCGTCAGGCCACTTTTTCCCCAAATGTGGCGTTGTGAGAAACAGTAATCATGAGATTGCATAATTTCATGGTTGTTTTTCCTCTCTCTGTTGTCAGGCTTTGGGACTCTTGCAGGTTTCTTCTTCCTGACTTACAAGCCTTGTAACGTTGTGTCCTGCAGAAGCACTAGCATTTCTTCTTTTCAGGTTAAACAGTGCGTTCTTCCCTTTTCTTTATATATGCATATATATATATATATATATATATATATATATATATATATATATATTATATATATATATATATATATATTATATATATATATATATATATATATATATGTGTGTGTGTGTGTGCGTGCGTATGTGTATGTATACATACATATATATATGTGTGTGTATGTGTATGTATACACAAACACACACACACACACACACACACACATATATATATATATATATATATATATATATATATATATATATATATATATATATAGAGAGAGAGAGAGAGAGAGAGAGAGAGAGAGAGAGAGAGAGAGAGTTCGGCCAACTGGTCATCGCCTGTCTAGTCTTAATCGTTTCTTGTCATCCTGCAGGATTTCTGGGCATCCTCTGGGACTGGGTGAAGCTGAAGGCCTTACCAAGCAGACGCCCTGCTTTTTTGTTGTAGCCATCAGCGCTACTTCTGCCTCAGCTTCTTATTTCCCCAGTGATCTATTCTGCCCTAGATTGGAAGACTGCAGTATCTGCAAAAATATATAACAGAAAAATGGTAGATACTGCAGTTTTCCCTTGCCTTACTACTGATTTTGCAGATACTGCAAATGGGACCCCCTAAATAAAGTATTGAGGAATCATTCTGAAACTGCAATAACTTGTGCGTTAGTGCTTCACGAGCCCAATAGGTGGCATATCTCAGTTTCGAAAATTGTGCAGATACTGCAGTTTTCCATTTTAGGTCAGTATTGGCTGTAGTAGCCTTTTCTTCCATTCCCAATAACGACCTTTTTCCAGACTTAAATCTCGTATGGCTCTCTCTTGTTAAGGTTGTTTATTTCGTCACATAACCTTCCCTCATTCACAAGCATCTTCTGAGGGCAAGGAGGCACACTGTAGACATGACGCAGTCTAATCTGCCCTAAAATGCGAAACCGCAGTATCTGCAAAATTTTCGACATTGAGATAGGCCACCTATTGGGCTCGTGAAACACTCATACACAAAATACGGCAAAATAATTATATAAAAATACTGGCCGTCTGTGCCCCTGAAATTCTGAAACTGAACGAGATCCAATTGCAAATCCAGGATTTTAACAATTTTGTTAATTCCCAATCTTTCCTCATTTTGCCTAATTTTTATAAACAAGTTACATTTTTTGTAATGCCATAAAACAAATGTCAAGAGTGTAAGAAGACATAGCAACCATTTTCATAAAAACCATTTTCATAAAAATCGCTCAGCTTTCAAGACTTCATACAGATCCGGTTGGCTGTCATACAGATCCGGAAAGCCAACTGGATCGGTTGGAAAAATTCCTTCTGCGTTCCCCGAATGTTTTGTATTTATTCATGCGTTCATTCTCACGGCTGTTGCGAAGAACCATTGATGTTATAGTAAGGCTTACAATTCAGTGAATGTTACGTAACCTCCATGAAAGTGAATTAAAGTAACTCATACATGAATTGGGCAAGTTCATGCTGGTGATATGTTTCCAGTTATGTTAACATTAGATGTAAAAATTCATGCTTAATGTAAAAAAATCATGTAATTACTAAAATTGAATTCTGTTATGTAAGACTTTTCCCATTCTTTTTATCAAGTGATAATTGATCGGTTATTGCAGTGCATCTCGCGTTTAAAGAAAAAACAGGCAAAAAAAAAAGAGTAGAAAATAACAACTCTCATAAAAAAAAACCTCACGATTTATTTCCTATGGCATTTTGCAAATGTATCGCCTACCAGAGTGGGATGCAATTGATCTGCGATTGAGAGGCCAGTAATGATACTTAACGATTACACCCGACAGATGAAAACATTCCAGCCCCCAATTAGAAAACGTTGTTGGCCGCCTTCGTACGCAGAAAATCTCAGCCCCGTCCACTTATCGTTCGTTGACGCGACCTCGCCTGGTCGAGCGATACGTTTTATTCCTTTCCGAAGGTTTGTTTCGTCGTTGTTTCGTGTTGTTCCCTTCCTCTATCTGTCTACCACTTCTATAAATACCGGTGCTATGTTATTGCACGTCAGTCGTCTCCGGGAAGGCCGCTTGGCGTCGGTTTGCGAAGTGGGCGAAAGTTTTCGGCGGGGGACGAAGCCGAGCGAAGCGCGGCGGATTCCATGGCCAGGCTCGATCGACCCGCCTGGCACCTGCCGCTTTCGCCTAGGGCTCTCCCTGTCGCCGACTGCGTGTTTTGTACGTCGTACGGGCCGCCCGCATGCTGGCTGGCTGGCTGGCTGCTTGGTCACTACGACCTCTAACCTCCTCCCCCTCCCTTCCCTCAATCACGCCCCTCTGACCCCAATACACCCGCCCACCCTACACCGGAGGGATTACCTTACCAATACCGTGCCCCAGGTACACACACACACACACACACACACACACACACACACACACACACAACCTGGTCATCCCATTTAAAGCTGTTGCGGTCTAGTCAGCACTCAGGGAATCTGGGTAATCTTTTTTTAGTTCTTGATTTTTTTTGTGTGTGTTTTTTTCAGACTAAAAAAGTTTACTACTACTACTACTACTTCTACTACTGCTACAGAATTGATAATGATATTGATAGTAGTAGTTACTGATAGTAGTAGTAGAAGTAGTATTAGACATGGCAAGTGTCCATTTTCACACCAAAATCTGTCCTAATAACGTGTCATGTGATTCATGACCCAATTTTCTTGTAAATAGATAATTTTTATTTTATTTTTTTTATTCATTTCATGAAATGGATGTAATATAATGGTGTATTTGGCATTCAGAAACCTGTAAGTTTAAAATAATAAATTTAATTTGAAGACATTTTAATGTTTTTCTTAGATTTTATATATGTTTATTCATCCATGTTCAGTATCTGTTAATTATTTTTATCTTGAATTCTTCTTTACCTTTTCTTCACACAAGGTCATTCTTATCTACTTGGAATTTATAGGCAAGTTGTTCTTTGTGTAATAATAATAATAATAATAATAATAATAATAATAATAATAATAATAATAATAATAATAATAATAATAATAATAATTCAAGTCAAAATGTAAAAATTTTTCTTCTTTTTCACACAGGGTCATCCTTATCTACTTAGAATTTGTAGGCAAGGTGTTCTTTGTGACATAATAATAATAATAATAATAATAATAATAATAATAATAATAATAATAATAATAATAATAATAATTCAAGTTAATATGTAACAATTTTTCCGTCACCGTTGATTGCTTACTCGTCATACAGTTACTATCGTATTCCTCTTCCTTACTAAGGCCAGTTTTTGATGCATGCGTTTCCCCAGGGCAATCTTTTTTTCCCCCTCCTTTATTTAATTCTATCTCGGAACTTGGTTCTTATTTACTTGCATGGCCCCCTTTTAGCTTGTTACATGCTTTGGTATAAATATTAAGTGTTTGCTTTTTATTTGTTTGTCTTTTTTTCACTATCAAGTATCCTTTTTTTATTTGTGTTCTTTTTCATTTGCTTGTGTGTCCTTTGTAATTCGTTGGTCGTCTGTGTGTGTGTGTGTGTGTCGTTTTCATATTTATATGATATTTTCTGTCTTGTATATATATATATATATATATATATATATATATATATATATATATATATATATATATATATATTCTTTGTATTGAGCTCTACCCATTTATATATACATATATATATATATATATATATATATATATATATATATATATATATATATATCTTCTTCGTTTTAACGTGCTTTTTTCCCATTTTCTATATATGGGGTAAGCAAGATGCCTTCTTTACGAAGGACTTTGATTTGGCGTTGGGGTAGGCCGTAGCCTCGATCGGCTGCCCTGCCTGACATCGCTTAGACCCCGGTAACGATGTGTACGTGTATCGTGCCAATCCCCAGCTCCCTTTCTCCCAAGCAGCGAGGAGAACTGGGCGGGTAGGTCGACAGTTCGAGACGTGTGAGGTGTCTGTTATGTTTTTAGAAGATGTTGGGGTGGCTTTGTTTATGTGTGTATTAGTCTGTAACACCCATTTGCTTTTCAGCAAACCTATCCGTTGATTACATACGTAATCCCGGGGTGTCTACACGGATAGCAAAGTGTCCGCCTTCACTGACCAGTCGGCTGCGGATTTGAACCCGCGCCACGGACCTTTATGAAGTTCTAGTCCGCTGCTCTACCGACTGAGCCACCGAGGCTCTATATATATATATATATATATATATATATATATATATATATATATATATATATATATATATATATATATATATATATATATATATATTCTTTGTATTTAGCTTTACCCATTTATATATATATATATATATATATATATATATATATATATATATATGTATATATATAGATATATACATATATATGTATATATATTTTATATACATATGTATGTTTGTTTCTGTGCTTGTTAATATTGCCACACTTGTTCGTTTTTTCATAACATTTTTAGACGATCTTGTATCATATATAAATATTTTCCTCTCTGGAAACTTTCCTAACAAGTCAAGGTCCTTTAATGAGTTTCCATAAGTACCTATTCACAGTCTGAAAGATTACAATAATAATAATCGCCCACAAATATACTCAGATTCATGACGACCGTTCCATTTTTACTTTGCGTGTGTGCGGTCATTCTGTCTGTCGCCCGATCGAGTGTGTGGCCACGTGTTTGTAATGGCATTTTGGACCTGACGTACAGCATCCCTTAAGCCTCCACCCTGAAATTACGGTGGCAACGCCTATAAGCTCAATTACGTCTTTCTGGTATTTATGTTCGCGCATGCGCGCGGTCGTCTGCGCGCCCTTGCAGTGGGCAGTGCTGCATAGCTACGCACCAGACTTCCAACGTAATTGAAGCCTTTCATGAGAATGTGTATTGAAGTTGCTGAAATAGAATAGACACTTCGACTGTATTAAGTGAGATAATTAGGCATTTGTGTGTAATGTTCATATTTTTTATTTGTGCATATGGGCTGGTATAGTGGTTAGTTTCCTGATTGCCGTTCAGTGTCGCGGGTTCGCGTCTCCCCCAGGGCGATGAAGAATCACTGGCTCTGTATCATGATCAGTTAATGCTGCAGTGTGGGGTCTGCGGTGGGAGGTTGAAACCAACATTGTTTAGAAACTTGGATTTCAAGTCAGTGGGCCCTGTGTGCTTGTTCCATATGAATAGATTTCATCTACCGACATGATAATAATAATAATGTCGATATGGATATCGCAATGGCATCATTTTAAACTGACGGGTTTAATCATGTTAAGGTTAAGAAACAAGAAAAATATCATTGATTGGCTGTTAGCAAACAAGATAGAAAGTGGACTACGGGAAAGCTTTTGGGTACCACGTTCTAGGAAGAATTAGAGCCCACGTTTTCTCCATTTTTAATTTTCTGTAGAAAAAAAAAACTATTGTGCCGGCTTTGTCTATCCGTCCGCACTTTATTCTGTCCGCACTTTTTTCTGTCCACCCTCAGATCTTAAAAACCACTGGGGCTAGAAGGCTGCAAATAAGCATGTTTATCATCCACCCTCCAATCATCAAACATATCAAATTGCAGCCCCCTAGCCTCAATAGTTTTTATTTTATTTAAGGTTAAAGTTAGCCATAATCGTGCCTCTGGCAACGATATAGACCAGTCCACCACCCAGCCGTGGTTAAAGTTTCATGGGCCGCGGCTCATACAGCATTATACCGAGACCACCGAAAGGTAGATCAATTTTCGGTGGCCTTGATTATACGCTGTACAGAAAACTCGATTGCCCCGAAGTTTCTTCGGCGGATTTTTTACATGTTTGTTTTATGTCGCTAAGAAACCAGCGCAGCGTGCCGTTATTTCCCCTATGACGAACCTTTCTTGAGAGACCATGAGTCGTCTCATTGTTATTCATAACAATGTTGCGAGGTGTCTAACAAACACATCTCACCTAGGTACAGCTACGGACAATTTAATGATGATCATTAGGTAAACTATACTTTCTTACTTTCTTTAAGTCCTCAGCTGAAAACTCTGCCCTAAAATGGAAGACCGCAGTATCTGCCAAAATACAAAACTGAGAAAAATGGTAGAGACTGCAGTTTTTCCCTTGCTTTACTGCTGAATTTGCAGATACTGCAAATGGGACCCCCTAAATACTCGTGGAAAGCATTGAAGAATCATTCTGAAACTGCAGTAACTTGTGTATTAGTGTTTCACGAACCCAATAGTTGGCATATCTCAATTTCGAAAATTTTGCAGTTTCTGCAGTCTTCCATTTTAGGGCAGAACTCTTGTAGACAGAGCCAATAGATTATAATAAACCCAAGAGGGCCCCAAAGGGAAATCAGCCTGCTTGGAGACGAGTTGTAGGAAAAGGGGATAAATAAATAGATAAACACGAGGGAGTTGGAAATGCAGCAAACATAACCCGAAGTTCGGGAGACGTCAGCAGAGGGCGGGAATGAATTTGCTCTTCTCTTATTTATTCCTGTTCTCGGCTGATTCCTGCTCTCTGCTGGATCCTCAGACCAGGAAATAGCAGCAACTCGCTAATCAATAACACCTTGATCAGTGAAGCGAGAACGTGGAAATTTAGGGGGGGAAATTAGGGAAAAGGAGTCTTTTTCTGTATGCATGTTGATGATGGTGCCTTTTTCCACACAATTAATAGGCAGACTTTAACTGAATTATTTTCATCGTTTTTCATCCATGTTATTATTATTATTTTTATTTACCTCTCTCATCAAAGCATTTTTCTCAATGCCCCTGCAGTGGCTGCTGTCTAATATTAGTGCTAAAGGTGCTGTGAATGCTAACATTAGCTAAATTTTCTTCTGCCTCATGGGTGTAGCTTTTCAGATCTTTTCATAATGTATTTTTTGTGCTGTCGATGCGCAGTCTGTACTGATGTGTTCAGGGGTTGAAATAAAGTACCTTATTATTAGTAGTAGTATTATTATTAATAATAATATTATTATTACACCCACAGAAGTTGGCTAATGGGCGACGAATACACTGTGTATTTCCCGTGTCTTAAAACAAGTAATCCCTTG
The DNA here is from genome assembly GCA_039081455.1 of Macrobrachium rosenbergii. NCBI lineage: Eukaryota > Metazoa > Arthropoda > Malacostraca > Decapoda > Palaemonidae > Macrobrachium > Macrobrachium rosenbergii. Next base: position 16,286 of record JANJGK010008523.1, read on the forward strand.
AGATGGCGAGTTTTATTCATTTCCTCAATCAAGAATTAAAAGTTAGAGGTCTCTCAGCTACTCAAAACTCGCTGGAGAAACGGCCTGATGAAGTAGTAGTCATGCTTTAAGTAAACCCTCCTCCTCCTCCTACTCCTCGACCTCGATCTCGACCTCGACCTCGACCTCCTCCTCCTCGACCTCCTCCTCCTCCTCCACCTCGATCTCTTCCTCCTCCTCTTCTCTTCCACCTCCTCCTCCTCGACCTCGACCTCGACCTCGACCTCGACCTCGACTCGACCTCCTCCTCCTCCTCCTCCTCCCGATCAGTACAGGAGCTGCATCCCTCAGCCCTTAGCCCTCAGCTCTTGATTATGAGCGTGGTGGTGGGATAAGCGTTGACCGCAGACCCGACAGGATAATGAAAAGAGAAATTGCTTATGCTAAAACCGCCACGATGATTATCGATGCCTTGACGCGATTGTGTCTGCGCAAATTGCGCCCGCGCCTCGTTCATTCAGCCCGATTGCCTGCTGGGGTTTCGATCGGTAGTGCAGTAAGATGTGAGCTTAGGTTTAATGAGAGGATTGCCGGGTCCTGGCCGCAGATTACTGGCTTTGCGAAAATCCGATTTGCGGTGTGATTTCATTTTCGTAGTAATTTCTTCTTCTTCTTCTTCTTCTTTACTAGGAATTGAGAACTGCTGGGAAGCAGATCTTAAGATGAAGGTGCACTAGCAACTAACATTTATTTGCAAATGTAAAATGAAGTACTGGAACACTTTTTACACAAGTAGATTATTCTTTCCAAATGCAGCTTTTACCAAGTGTTTATGATCCGAACTTTTTATCAGTTTTGGGGTCAATATTGGAAAACGAATTCTGTCTATCTGCATATATCTGGCGTCGCTTTGATAGTCACAAATCATTTATTTTTCATAATTCATTATGGATTTCATACAGTGAAGTTATCCTAATGGAAATGTGCTGTATCTTTCAAGTTAGTGGCTGACGTCGTTAGGTGATAGTGATGAATACAGTGTTTATAAACCTGAAGTTAGGTTATGTTATTTTTGGGTTTTTTAGATTAAGTAGTTTTTTTATATAAAAGTATGGGCCACTAAATTGAAGTTTTATCTATTTTTTTTATCACCCTTTCCTCTGTTTTAGGTTGATTCACGATTTAAGATTTGTTCTATGTGCTTTAGGGTTTCATTGTAACATATTGCCGCTTGCAACAAATTGCTGCGCTTAGTTGAAAGTTCAACAAGGCACTGGTTTTTAATTGTGAGTTACGGGCTTACTCATTTTAATCTTTACTTGATATGCATACAGGCTGAGCGTATTAACTCTCATGGCATTTTCAAAATATATCGCCCCCCCCCCCCGCCATGCATTTATCGTCACTGCTAAAGTGGCAGAAAAGAATTCATTTACATTCACCCACGATTGATTGTAGCGTTACCAATGATTGAGTGAACAGAGCAGAATATAGAATTTAGGCCAAAGGCCAAGCGCTGGGATCTATGAGGTCATTTAGCCATGAAAGGGAAACGGACAGTAAGAAGGTTTGAAAGGTGTAACAGGAGGAAAACCTCTTAATTGCACTATGAAAAAACTGTTAGAGATGGTGGAAAGTCAGATGGGAGAAAGAATATGAACAGAGGCACAGTAAAATGAACGAAAGAGGTCTTAGCTAGGGGCCGAAGGGACGCTACGAAGAACCTTAAGTAATGCCTACAGGGCACCAGGTGAGGTGCACTGACGGCTCTACTTCCCTACGAGGTCCCCAAGATTGAGTTGCATGGGTAAATATTTTAGTATAGAAATGAAAAGGTTACCTCGACTATCAGCATATGAAAAAGGTTACCCTTGAGCATCGGAAATTCAAAAAGGGCATCCTATATAGTCAGTAGTTACCTGAACCTTCCAGCATTCAAAAAGTTCGTGCAGTTTCGTTAGTTTTATTTTCTTTTTTTCCTCATTCGGTTCGTGCGAACACTAGCCGATCCGGGACGGGGGGCACCTGGGCTCGTGGCCCGCCCCCCATGAAAAATCATGATGAAATAATAATATTGAAGGTTTAGATAATGATAACATAGATAAGAAATATAAAAATGGAAGAAATGAAAAATCGATTAAAGAAATATGTATATATATATATATATATATATATATATATATATATATATATATATATATATATATTTCTATATATATATATATATATATATATATATATATTTCTATATATATATATATATATATATATATATATATATATATATATATATATATATATATATATACATATACATAGGTATAATATGAAAATTGGTGCCCCCCATGAAATTTTTCTGGATCCGCTAGTGCGTGCGAATGCCTCATGTTATGTTATTAGTAAAATAATGCCATTCAGCACCGTGCGTATGAAAATGATGCTACTTGCATGCAATTTTATGACTTGTGTATGTATGTGCTTGCATTTAAACCCGTCGAAACAGTACGAACCCACCAATTTATCGATTTGCTTGCATTAGTGACATAACAAGCAACGGCAAACGCAAAAAAGTGGTGCAAGCAAATGCATCTGCTTATTTGCGTGAATGCCACGGCGCATCCTGCTTGAAATGGCACAATGGGGAGGAAGGGAAGGGGGCGGGGGAGATGTAGAGAGAGAGAGAGAGAGAGACGTCCTACGTGGATACGGACAAGCAAGTTATAATCAATAGATTATAAATAAAGAAGAGAACAGGTATGTCGCAAAAAGAGAGGCAGCAACAATCAGGCGCTCGCGCGCACACCTGCCGGTGTTGCCATTGGCGGAGTCTGTAAATAGTATACTACGCATCTCCGTGCCGTGCCTTAGAACGTGCTGGTGTGCTTCTGGGAGAGAGAGAGAGAGAGAGAGAGAGAGAGAGAGAGAGAGAGAGAGAGGGGATCCCAAGGACCATACAAAGATTCTCATAATGTATACATATATATATATATATATATATATATATATATATATATATATATATATATATATATATATATATATATATATGTGTGTGTGTGTGTGTGTGTGTGTGTGTGTGTGTGTGTGTGCGTGTGTGTGTGTGTGTAGAGAGAGAGAGAGAGAGAGAGAGAGAGAGAGAGAGGCGACCGTATAAAGATTCACAACTTGCGTTAATTGTGACATTGTAATTTGTTGTATTGCATACATTTTCAGCGTTCATATATCGGTCTTGTTACTAGCTTCCCTTCTAACAGTGTTACTTTTTTCATTTATATTCTAAAATTATCGACATTTATTCTTTATGGAAACGTGTACGCATTGCTAATGTTTATTGAACTCTCAGGTAAGAGAGAGGAGATTAGTAGATATAGATAGATAGAAATCTTTGACAGATTGCTCCAATTTCAGGCAATGGATTTCAGGGTATATTCAGTGACTTGAATACTAATATCCATTTTACATTTGAAATATTTCTTTGGAATACTAATATTCATTTTACATTTGAAATATTTCTTTGGTTACTTGCCCCTTTTTTTTCAATGTGTGTTAATTGTATGGATGAACTATGCACACACATATATGTAATTATAGATATATATATACTATATATAATATAAAATATATATATTGTATGTAATATATATATTTTATGATATAAATATATAGTATATATCTATATCTATGATTACACACACACACACACATATATATATATATATACATATATATATATATATATATATATATATATATATATATATATATATATGTATATATATATATATATATATATATTATATATATATATATATATATATATGTATATATATATATATATATATATATATATATATATATATATATATATATATATATGTATAACTGAATCACGAAAATATGGAAGGTGATGAATATATAAATAAAGATAAAATCCACGAAGGAAACGGAAACACTGGAGTGCTGCGAGGCCTTTCGACGCTAGGTCCTTTACTTAGCAGACTAAGTAAAGGACCTAGCGTCGAAAGGCCTCGCAGCACTCCGGTGTTTCCGTTTGCTTCGTGGATTTTATCTTTATATATATATATATATATATATATATATATATATATATATATATATATATATATATATATATACACACCAAGAACACGCATACATGCATTCATGTATAAATATTATATATATATATATATACAAACACACATAAATACCTATATGCGTGTTTGTGTGTCTACCCGCAACAAAATATTTACCAAAATAAATAGAGACATCCAAAATTTTTTTACCATGCAGTGCTGCAGTAAACAGCCTCTCCAGTTTATTGGTATTTATGCCCACCCACTACACTGCACAACAAATTACTGTCATTTTTTAACTTTATGGGTACAGTAAACGCTAACTTCATTTATCATAACAGCAATTGTTTTAATTTATAACGTTAGGCCAAGACAAAGGATCGTTTTTAACTTTACTTAATTTTTTCACCTGCAGTGTTTGGCGTTCAGGAAGCATTAAACGTGAACAAGTAATTTGCGATATTTATGTGAAGGAAATATAGTAAAATTGCAGCATTATTTTTAAATTGCGCCTATTTTGTTTGTTTGTACGGATAATCTAGTATATATATACATATATATATGTATATATATATATTTATGTGTATATTTGTATATAATATACTCGTATATATACATATGTAATATATATGTATATTATACATACATACATACATACATACATACATACATACATATATATATATACATACATATATATATATATATATATATATATATATATATATATATATATATATATATATATATATATATATATAATCCTGAAGTTTTGTTCTTTCATTAATGAATACTGATGTGAGTGTTTAGTAGCCTAAAAAGAGAACTCGTATATATGAGTAATGTCGGTGTGTTTGCACTAAGTAAATGGATTCTCGCACATATACATATACTGACCTTTACTTTCAAGAATCCTCAGTATATAAGAAAAACCCTTCCGGTTTTCAATAAGATTTCTATGGCATGAGGTTGTATATATAATATATATATATATATATATATATATATATATATATATATATATATATATATATATATACATACATATACTGTCATACACACATCTTATATACCTTTCCTTATAGTGGGTGTGGCTCCAGAAGCTAGTTAGGCTTCAGGCCTCAACAAGTCTTTTTTTGGGATGAGGTTGCTTACCCCATACCCTTCCCCAACCTGCCTGCGACCCACTACAGTCGAAAAAGTATTGGTGCATAAATCACTGCTTAGGTGAACAGAGGCGTAATTGTTTTTCCTTTTTTTTCGTGCAGGAAGTAAGCCTATCCCGTTTCCCCCTTTCCGGGATCGATCCCAGAACGCTGACTGGTAAGACAAGGCTGGTAACCACATGACTACAGTGAATATTGATCGAATATGTTTGAATGTAAAAACGTGGGTCTGGTCAGGAACTAAATGGGTGACCACCAAGAAATGCCAAACTACACCGGCACATAAGCCCCTCAGCATCCTTTGGGACAGGGCTTGGGGCTAGCAACATCATGCCAAAGAAATCTTATTGAAAACCGGAAGGGTTTTTCTTATATACTGAGATCCTTTAAAGTAAAGGTCAGTATATGTATATGTGGGAGAATCTATTTACTTAGTGCAAACACACCCACATTACCCGTAAATACGAGTTGTCATTTTTATGCTACTAAACACTCAACATAGTATTCATTAATGAAAGAACAAAACTTCAGGATTCAGTTCGAGTAGCAGGACTTTGAGAAATGACAACAATTGTAATAATCTTTTATTGAACGTCAAGGTCATAGTCAGGCACTATATGTAGCAAGGTCTATAGACCTTGATATGCAAGACAGTGGATACGAAGACCCAGTGACGAAAACAAACTAAACTAACAAGTAGATGCTTTGCGGCGTTGATATTCTGATAATCCAGTCGACTAATGATGAACAAAATGAGATGATAGTATCAACTACACTGCTACTGTCGTTGCTACTACTAATATGACTATTGCTGATGGCGGTAAGAAAGCAGCTAGCGAAACCCACGGAATTTCCAAGGTAACTCGAGTCTTCTGAAAGGATAAATAGACTGTACCTTCATAGACAACGCCCTTTTTAAAGAGTTACAATTCGTAGCAGTGTCGACACCCACGGTATCGTACTCCTTCCAGCCACACACACCCTCTCTACACTCCATAATAAACAATGGTAGCGATAGCAGCTGCGGTATATATGGAATCCTTGACGGAGTCCCCGTGGGGGCATCATGTCGGGACCTCGTGCCAAAGCGCCATTATCTATCACGCCCAACGCCGATAGCCAGACCACCGCGGCTCAAGACAAATATACCCCGACCGCAAATATCATCAATAATAACTTGCGCTAACCGCAAACCACTTCATTTGCATAAGAAAACAATGGTTAGAGGATTTTTCTCAAAGCTCCTTTTGGTTACTGTTTTGGGGGATGGGGGTGGGGGAGGTGGTGGTGTTTGGTTGGGACCCCCCTGAGGGAAGGGGGTGTTTGGTAGGGACCCACTTGGGGAAAGTGGGTGTTTGGTTGGGACACCCATAAGGGAGGGAGTGTTTGGTCTGGACCCCCTGTGGGAGGGGGGTGTTTGGTTTGGACACCCCTGAGGAAGGGGGGTGTTTGGTTGAGACCCCCCTGAGGGAGGGGGGTGTTTGGTTGTGACCCCCTTAGGGAGTGGGGGTGTTTGGTTGGGAGCCTCCTGAGGGAGGGGCGTTTGGCCGGGACCCACTTTGGGAAAGGAGGTGTTTGTTTGAGACCCCCTGAGGGAGGGGCTGTTTGGTTGGGACCCTCTGAGGGAGGGGCTGTTTGGTTGGGACCCCTGGGGGAGGGGCGTGTTTTGTTGGGACCCCCCAGGGGGGAGGGGAGGGGATGACCTCAACTGCCCTTGGGGGTCACATCAGCAAACCAACTTCAGGCTGGCGAGATCGACTGCTGGGCATTGCTGTGTAATGAAGAGAAATCCGATGCCCTAATTAGCTGTCCAGGATGCTTTCCCGATGACGGGGAAAGTTTTGGGCCGTGGAGACTGGGCGGTAAAATTTATTTATTGAATGAATATATATTCATTGTTTGAATTTTGTATTTATTTTTATCGTTATCGTCATAGTAAGCATTTTTTTACCTAATTGTTTATTAGTCTAAAATTTGTTTCTTTTCTGTTAATTCATATGATATAAATTAAGCTGGATAAAATTATTAATATATATAAATGCATATATATACACATATATATATAGAAATAAATTTCTGACTCACATCAGGATCGAACCCAGGTCTTTCAAATGACAGACCAGAGCGCTGCCAACCAGGCCGCACAAGTCTTAAAAGAAGTCGGAATAAATATCAGTAACTAGATTATATTTTTCTGTTAGTTCAGCGAGACATCTGATTGCTAATCACGAAGGTGGTCTCAGCAGAGAGAGAGAGAGAGAGAGAGAGAAAAGAAACTACTCTCACGCGAAGAATAATGTTGCTATATCGCCCAGAGCGGTCTCCGGAGACGAGAAAGCACTTACTATTAATTATCGGCAATTGGTTATGCGTGGCACTTTAAGATGCCACTTAAGAGACCAACACACGCTGTGTGGCTTGGAACTTTCAAGTGTAAAGTGACTTGGCGGGTGGGGGGTGAGAGTCGGGTTCGAGGTACGCATTTAAGTATTAGTCTGGTGCCTCTCCTCAATGGTTTCGTCGTGTCGGTGGGTATTATTCGTCGCCGCTTTACGACGTGTTTTATGTTTGTTTTTTCGTCCTTAACCAATGCTTAAGGACAAGCGACAGATGTTGCCGAGGAGCCCGAATGGGTGTCGGGTTTCAGGGGCACTGAGAACTGGCCCTTGGGGACGCCGTAGGATGGCGGCTGCTCCGATTTGCGGTGGATCTCCAGTCGTTATAGGGCGACTGAGACTGGCGGCGATAAAAAATTGAAATAAAGATCTAATGGGAGAGATTTGAAGAAAATGGGTATACATGTTATACGAAGGAGGAATAGTAAGTGTTTGGGTGGAATATTTAATTAAGGTTAAAGATTAAATAGGATGCACATGAAAACTAACGAGTTTATCATTCACATGAAAATTGCAAAAATCTAAATTAACGAGGAATGTACAGTTTTTGAAAACAAATTTATTCTAATGGAAACTGCAAAAAATCTGAATTCAGCAGGGATGTGCAGCTTTCAGCTTTCAAAAATAATACTTTAAATGTTGCATCAAAAAATTGAAAACTCACTGTGTTGGGTCGTTAAGTTTTAGTCGAAGGTCGAGAACTGGAGCTTAAAATGTTGACAAGATCCACGCAACGTGGTCCGAGTTTTACTTTCTAAAGATTTCTTTTAATTAAGAACATGTGGGCGCGTCAGTATTTTTTTTTTTTGTCTCTTCTACCTATATTAGAAGGTTCTTTGAACTGAATTTGTTAAGAATGTTGTATATTAGAAGGTTCTTTGAACTGAAATTGGTAAGAATGTTGTATATTAGAAGGTTATTTGAACTGAATTTGTTAAGAATGTTGTATATTAGAAGGTTCTTTGAACTGAATTTGTTAAGAATTTTGTATATTAGAAGGTTCTTTGAACTGAATTTGTTAAGAATTTTGTATATTAGAAGGTTCTTTGAACTGAATTTGTTAAGAATTTCGTCATCTTGGAGTGCGTAATAGGTCACAGGTTTTTTTTTAGATTAGAAAGAAAACTTTGCACAAACTTTACAAAGCCTATTAGAAGTAGGCTAAAGATTTATGAAAAATGCTCATTCATTTTACTGTTAGTTTTCTAAATTTCCCTAATTTTTGCTTATATTCTGTTAATATTAATGTCACAGTTGTCTCTATTACAGAATCACTATTTTTGACTTCTGCATACGCCATTTATTATTTTTAGAATCGATAGCTAGTATGGAATCCATAGTCAGAAAAATCGGAATTATTATAAGAGCCATAAAAAACTATTTTGAATCCAACCCAGAATCATAGCTTAGGGTAGATGTGAGGTAAAATCATTTGATACCTTCTAGGGTATTTTGTTTTCCTTACATAATTTAAAGGAAATATTTGAAATTATTTATGTACCAGGAAGCTCAAAGGTATCAAGAGAATAGCAGGAAGATGTGGTCGAATCTTTAACCGAAATCGTCTCAAGAGCTTTTAGAGAAATGCTAGAAACACACACACACACACACAGAAGTACTATACTTTTAAGTTGCCTGGTTTACTATAGCAACGTGTCTCAGACGTTTTATGATACTTTGATAATTGGAACTAATGGATATTAATTGGCAATATATATATATATATATATATATATATATATATATATATATATATATATATATATATATATATATATATATATATATGTGTGTGTGTGTGTGTGTGTGTGTGTGTGTGTGTGTGTGTGTGTGTGTGTAAACCCACGCTCCCGCCCCTCCTTAATCAGCTGACTAAATACTTTCCCTTACAACCTTAGACTTGATATATATTAAACACCTCATGCCTGTCAACAGTCGTTTTAGGTATTTCCTGAAAATGCAAATAACCTCATGCTTAGGTAAATGATATTTAGGTGAATGAGACGTTTATTCTTTTTAATCCAGTATAATATTTTGTCTGTGGAGGTTTATCTTATGCTTTGTGTGTGTGAGTGTGTGCGTTTTGCCCAAACATTTCTGTTTGTAATCCTGTTCAAGTTGTCTTAACTAGGTTTCTGACGAGAACTTACCCTCTCTTTTTCTCCCTTTCCGAACACGCAAAATTGTGTATGTAAGTATAAGTACACACGTTGAA
>JANJGK010008524.1:5000-26114 GCA_039081455.1 Macrobrachium rosenbergii
TTATGTGTGTTCGTGTAAATATATATATATATATATATATATATATATATATATATATATATATATATATATATATATATATATATATATATATATAATATGAATATTCACAAATGTTAAGCCACTGTTTAATTTCGAATTCAATTTACTCTGGGAATGACTTACATCAAAGGGAATTATAACTGATAAGTGGCTCTGCGTGGGCATGGATTCGAACTATGGTTTGATTTAAAAAACCCGGCAAATTATGATTTCCCTTGGGTGTAAATCATTACCGAGGTATTGCCCATGGCATTTGTGACCTAATCCTTTTGAAGAAATTTAAATGTATGTGAGTATAAATGACAAAAATTCATAAATAAATAAATATATATATATATATATATATATATATATATATATATATATATATATATATGTAATATATATATATATATATATATATATATATATATATATATATTGTTGCATATTTGACTGTGTCTGGCTAGAGGAAATGAATACTGATTTAGAAAGTTACCTTATGGGCCACTTACTCAGAGCCAAATATGTAAGCATTTGTAACAGAAGAGCTGGCTTACCTTCTAGTTACATCTAAACAAAGGGAAAGATCGCCATGAAAGCCCATGGTTCCACTAAATTACTTTATTTCACACACTTCGAGTAGGGAAAATAAATCATGACTGGTATGCAACCCACCAAAACAAGTGCAACAATAATCTTATGACAAAATTTACAGTTACCTGGTTTTCAGAAGGTAATAGGAAATTTACACAATGGTAACGCTAGCTGGAGCCTGTGACTCATGAATATACAAGTACAATCTGACATGCAGTTGCAGAAGCAGAGGCTTGCTTGTAGCAAGGTTGAATTAATTATTTTTTAAGGCAACTTCTCACAGGTAGGTTAGTGGCAGAAGCATGAGGGGGTGAGATAACACGTCTCTGGAAATAGATTTCTCAGATACGAATTCGTGCATGGAAGATTCTCTCATTTCCAGTAATCTGTCACCATATTACTGAGCAAAGGATTAATTCATCAATAGACTTAGTTCATATGAGGAATACACATACTGGTATTCAGCAAGGAATTTTACTTTGGAAGATGAATTCTAAGGAAATGAAATGAGAGATTTAGTGAGAGAGACAGTCACTGGTAATTCATCGCTCATTTCAGTCTTACCAGGCAAAAGCAGTTGCAAGTGCACATTTGTAAGAATAGCTAGACGGTCTAATATGTCCTCAATTAAACAATGCTGGGACTGTTCATAGTCCAGGTCGCTTGTGGCCCATTTACCAGTGCAGCAGTGTGCCAGACAAAAGAGATACAGCCCAAGAGTCGGTACGTAGTAAGGCACAGGTCTGGCCTGGGTGAGAACTGAGTAGGTACTAACTTGTCTTGGCTCACTCGTGGATGCTTGTCCATCTATATGCCTTGAGGCCGCGGAAATGGCGAGTCGAAGCAAGGAGTGCCCACATTCCTGGAAAAGCAATTAAGAACCAGCAAAAAGGAAAGCACAGGGATATAGGTCTTAGGATAAGGATACAGAGCGACTACTAGTATGCCTATTCCCCAATGAATTTCGAAATCCTACTTTCTGCTTGACCTTTTTTGAAACTGTTCCCATAAAATGCCACTTCGCTTCCACTATCATCGGCATGGGGTATCCCCCCTTAATGGATGGGACTTTGACCCCTCTTTGGCTAAGTGTAGAGACGTTAGCAGCAAATATTGATAATAATATATGTATATATATATATGTGTGTGTGTATATATATATATATATAAATATATATATATACACACACACACACACATACATACATACATACATATATATATATATATATATATATATATATATATATATATATATATATATATATATATATACTGTATATATATGGGTGTATATATATATATATATATATATATATATACTGTATATATATGGGTGTATATATATATATATATATATATATATATATATATATACGTATATATATATAAATAAATATATATATATATATATATATATATATATATATATATATACGTATATATATGACCCAGGCAGGCGCCTAGGGCCCAACTTACCAGCGAATTTTACCCAACTTCCTGACGCAGCAGTGAATGAATTGCTAACATTTCATTCGACTTACCCTTTCATGTGAGATATGATGGAAATGAACACAATAGAGTTTGTTTCACAGAAATGAAGTTCTGTCTCACATCGAGACCGAACCTAGGTCTTTCAAGTGAGAGTCCAGGGCGTGAGCAAAAACCTCGTGTATGTAGTACTTGGCTTCCAACTTCTTTTATGACTTGTGTGGAGGAATTGCTAACGACCGGGACTCTAACTTGAAAGACCGGGGTTCGGTGCCGAGGTGAGTCAGAAATTTATTTCTGTGAATCAAGTTCCATTGCGTTCATTTCCATCATATCTCACATGAAGGGGTAAGTCGAATGAAATGTTAGCAGTTCGCTGCTGGGTCAGGAAGTTGGGTAAAATTCGCTGATATACCTACATGCATACATACATAAATACATTCATATGTGTATATAAATGTGTGTGTGTCGTGATGTGCATGCTGAGTGCTGTTACCATTCCCTTGGCCCTGTTTGATCTTTCATATATTCATGAATAAAATCTGAATGTCTTCTTTTCACTGCATTCCTGGAATCTGTAAGCTTGAATGCTGTTAGTTCCTCAGCAATTCTGGAGCCAGTGTAGGTGTCACCTCAGAATGTTCATGAATTTTCAGAAGAATTTTCTTCAAAGTGAATATCTTTTAACATTTCTTTTCCAACTACAAGTTCGGGATCTCTATACTGGTTCGTACTTTGCTTAATCTTATGATCTATTCTGATATATGAAATGCCATATCATCATTATTCTTCTTATTGATATGCATAAATACTGACTATGGTATCTTCCATTTCTGTGTACAGTAACGAATATAAACAAGAAATTTTATTAAAAGTTACATGACTGTCTATGGTAACTAACGTGTATCATACTACTTTCTTCTTTCAGTAGGAAGATATTGCCTACCATCATTTCCACTTAGCACCTTTCAGTTTCACCAGTTATTATTCTTGAGCAGTAATTGATTATTTTTGAGTAGTTTCGCACTGGTGAACGAGAACCGAGCGTAGTAGATTAAAAAATCCAGTTCAAATTTACGCCACCTGTCGAGATCAAGTGCAGTATAATATTAATCCATTGCTTATACTTGGCACAGCAAGTAGCCTTTCGCTATTGGCTGCAGTCGTTAAATGTATCTGTTAATGTTTTGTATATAAGCGTATAGTCAATGACAACTTCATTCTTTCTTTCTGTAATAAGTCAACATTTAATGTGCTACAAAGTAATAACGAACTGCCTATTCAACTTATGTTTATGCAAAAATATATAGGCTCTCTTAGTTTCAGTTTAAATAATTTTGTGCGCCATAATAACTTTTTACAATAGTATTTTATCAAACGTTTTAATAAATAAGTGCACATAAAAACAAAAAACAGACAAAAATAATAAAAGACACAGCTTGATAGATATGTTTATTCAGAAATCAGTTGTAAAAGAGACAGCGCTAAATGGTGAAATTTGTTGCGCTAAAAGGAGAAATTATAATAATAAGGCAGAAAGACGGGCAGGCAGACAATTACACAGAGAATCTTGCAGACTAATCTTACTGAGGAAGTTGTTTGATCTTTAAACTTTTCATCCGGTTCAAGATTAGGCTAAGTAATACATTTCATAGACCAGGACACGGGAGAAACAAAAAAACGATACTTCGTGTTATATCGCTTGAGAAAATCTAGTCCTAGCTTGCATTGTATTTTCTTTAATATTCAAACCAATGAGTTCATCTTCATTGGAAGTGAGAATCCATTTCTCTTGAATATTGTGTATCTAATGAAGCATTACGGCAGCGTTTACATTTATGAAACAGAGAGATGAGAAAGATTTTAAAGATTAACTGAAGTATTGGTCACCACTGATTTGAAGCTTAAGGGATATCTTCCGCAATATAACAGACTATCTATTTTCACGAATGTCTGCCTGTCTGATGATTATATATATATATATATATATATATATATATATATATATATATATATATATATATATATATATATATATATATATATATATACAGTATATATGAAGATAATTCGTAACATACCAACGCTTGCCATATTGTGCAGATGTGTCTTCAGTGTTTATTCAGCGCCTTGAGTTCAGTCAATTTTGAGATTCACCGTTGCTGGTCTGTTTGGAAACCAGGGAGATTCCGTTCACATGAGATTGCAAGTGAGATTCAGCAGTTGTTCGACCAATGACCTGAACATTGTTCAATAGGGCGCTTAGATACAGCATCACGTGGCAATGACAGAAATTCCCATCATTAAGTCATGGAACTTTTTGGTCTGGATATAATCGGATTCATGGGTGTGAAGTGGAAATATACATACATACGTTTGTTACAAAATTGCTAAGGTGCGAGGGTTTTGGTGGAGAGTTTTTCATTCCTTTGTAAAAAAATGTAAGTGCTTGGACATGTTTTTGGACACTAGGGAACTAAAATTCACTCTGAGGAATGTATTGTAAGTTTTGAACTTTATATATATATATATATATATATATATATATATATATACATGTGTATGTATGTATTATGTACATATACATAAGTATATATATATATATATATATATATATATATATATATATATATATATATATATATATACATATATATATATATATATATATATATATATATATATATATATATATATATATATATATTATATATATATATATATATATATATATATATATATATATATATATATATTTATTGTGAATTACAAATGAGAGAGTTATCGTTGTTATGGTCATTGAATAGCCTCCAATATGTACAATGAATCGGGGCACTGAAATAAGACGAACATGAGTTTTTAAAAATGCTTGTTATATTCTCAATGCGGAACGAGAGTGATCAATCCCATCAGTGCTTGACTGGCTTTACCTGATCAGACTGACAAGGAGGAATTTCACATTTCCGTGGAATTTAGAGTAGCCATGTTAGCCAATTCTCATTTGCTACTTTCCAAAAAAAGTGAAGTCATAGTTGTTTAACACCAGCGATTCAAAGGAGTATTATGTTTTTGTATATGAAAAATATTACCGTCTAACTAGACATGACAATGGAACTTTCCGCCAGCTGTGACTGACATGTTCATGCAATTGAAGGATGATCATAATCTACAGAAGCAAACAAAAGTTCAAAAGTGTATAGAGGTATTTCACTTCTGGGTTAACATCGTCCAATGATATGTAACACGAAACTTGACATACGACACATAATCAAGGAAGTGGGGGGCACAATACCGTTAAACAGATCTGAAGCAAAATTAATCATACAAAATAACCTTTGGACCTGTTAGACATGTATTCCAAACAAAACCAAGAATGTAAAACCTCCTAGCTATGAGAATAATTTTTTATGCTTGATGATCAAAATCCACTTCAGTTTCTATGGAAACAGTCTTAAGTGCATGTCCTGTTTGCATTTATCTTCTTATAACCCAAACTGTTTCTTGCAGTCTTTAAAATATTATACACAATCAAATGAGCAATTGTTCGTAATCTTTAGGTGTTCTTGTTTTTTTTTTATAAATTAAGAATTTCCCAAAAACTTCTAGCATAGAGGTCCATTGCCCGCAATCACATCCTGTATTAAAACATAAAAATCTATAATCAGCATATTTCACTTTGTCTTCTTTTATCGCCCATTTTGATATTCCATTTGGTAAGCCTTCATCTC
The DNA here is from genome assembly GCA_039081455.1 of Macrobrachium rosenbergii. Lineage (NCBI taxonomy): Eukaryota > Metazoa > Arthropoda > Malacostraca > Decapoda > Palaemonidae > Macrobrachium > Macrobrachium rosenbergii. The sequence continues at coordinate 10,838 of JANJGK010008524.1, forward strand.
CTGCCCCTATCTCCCAGACACATGTGTCTCCGCCATGTCAACAACGTGGGCTGGTTCCGGGGAAATAAGACGACCCAAAGGAGACGAAAACTGCAAGAAAGCGGCGGTAGTTGGAATAAGGAAAGAAGAATAATTCGGGATATAAGCAGTTTCAGGATTAGCCAGGGAATGGAGTTGCGAGGGCGGGGGAGGGGGAGGGGGAGGGGATCGGAAAGGCAATAATGGGATGGGAAGGGGGAGGGGGAGTTATGACCGTGAGGCATCTGGGACTAGAGTCCGGGAGGCGTCCGCTATTGTCACTAAGATCCAGCCATTGTCTCCATTTTTATCTGCTGCTGACATTTTAATTACGTCCACACAATGACGTCATAATGAAGGTGTGATTTTTTGAGGCTAAGCTAGCCTGCCTCTCCTGCAACAATAAAGCAAAAAAAAAGGAGAGAGAGAGAGAGAGAGAGAGAGAAAAGAAAATTGGCATGCGTCAGCTACCAAGCGAGGCACGTTCCCTTGAGAAAAGAAATGCAGACTAGAAATAGCTTCGCTGACAATGTTTGTATCATCAACTGAACGTTCTCTCGTTCTTTCAAGATTGGAACGAAGTCATTCTACCTTTCCGACTTTTTTTTTTCTCTCTTCTACAGACTTCGATGTGCAGTCTCAGTGATTATGAAAAGAAACTGACAGAAGTAGTATGTCTGAATGTTATATGAGAACTTTGCTGGATAATAATTTATTAAGAATGATTTTAGTAATAGATGAGCGTAAAACTAAGCTTTTTATGTCCTGATATAAAAACATGTCCAATTACTATCGTCTTCTTCCCATACAGAAGAGTCAGTTCCCTTTAAGAGATAAAATTGGAAGACAGCTAAAATTATTTTATTCTTTTGAATGATGATCAACCTTATCTAGTCCTTAGTTACCTTGCTGCTTGGTTTTTCACATTATTAAAAATTAATGAGATAAATTCAATAAACACTGAGGAGAGACACAAATATACAGTAGTACATATTGCTACACTTAACTGCAGCGTTCTCTCATTAAAAAGTTGTTTGTGCCCTTCACTGTTCGTTTCCGTTCCTTTTTCAGTTCCGAAACGGTACATTTTATAAACCACTCAATCTGCAATTTCATTCTTTATACTGGTGATTTTTATAATGTTGATATATATAGAAAACGAATATGAGAGACATTTTGTTTTGAGTTGTTCATGTTCCAATCATTTCACATAATTATGATTTATTAATCGTACTGCAGTTTTCCTTGGTATTTCACACTATTTATTTTACGTTTGCTTTCGCAGTGTTAACTGCCGTGATGGAACTAAACTGCAAACGGGTGGTGATTAGTGTATCACCGACATAACTGGCTTGAGAGGAAGTTTATGGCGCTCTTAAAAAGTGTAAAAACATTTCTCCACGGCTCTGAGAGGAAATGCCAAGTCTACACGATCAATCTTATTTTAGGTATATAGACTAGATAGGCTACGAAACCCTTGAACATTCCGCAGAAAGTGCTTAAGAAAATGTTCTTGAACTGTATTGCCATATCCTGATTTTAGTATACTGCAAACAAAAATTATCTCCACCCATGTATTTTTTTTTATTGCAATAGTTAGGCTTTAATTACCAAATACTTTGATGAAATATGACATCTCTCAAACACTAATGGATACCGAGACAGCATGATGGAGGAAGGTATCCGAAGGAAAATTAAAGCATTTCATATCCAGACGACGACTGTTAACGAGAACTGGTCAAAACAATTAGTCTACATTTAACAGCGTGGCAGACGTCCTTAGAAGAGGAGACAATAGCAAAAAAACATTTAATTATTAAAGGGTCCGTCCTTGCCGACCCTACGAAAGACAGGGTCTTTGAATTTTCAGCCACCCCACCGTGATGTCGTCTGCCTTGATGGCGAACAAACGAAATAAAGTGAATGGCCAGTAAGGACCCTTGATCTTTCAAACACTGCAATGTTCGTCACCCACAAAAGAAACAAGGACGCTATGTTCCTCCGCTTCTCTATAAACCAAGAGCGAGGGCCTGGAATTAAAAAGCTGAATAATTTAACGGGACCCAAATTTTTTACAGCAACCTGAGATTTTAATGCTCTCTTTTTAGCAGAGGTGATCTCAATTTCTAATGAAAAATCCCACACTGATGTTTAAAAATGAACTAATTATATGCTACCCACGACACGTTTACATTGAGAGAGAGAGAGAGAGAGAGAGAGAGAGAGAGAGAGAGAGAGAGAGAGAGAGAGAGTGGTGGGGGGGAAATATACACTGAAGAGGCTTTACAGAACAAGAAATGTCAACAACCGTAAAGAAAAGGACATTGACGCTACAAATATGAACTCAAATCCAAGACACAGCAGGTGAGAGAGAGAGGGGAGGTTCATCAAGCCAAGCCAGACCAGGTAGGAACTAACATTTTATTTTAGAAGTTCCAGTTATAATAAAAACTAACTCTCATTAAACCCTTTTCCCATGAAGCACAGACGAATATTGAATAATGGAATGAAACAGTAACTTCGGAGATTTAAAAGCAGTGAAATGAATTTAACTAAACTGCTGGCGTTAAAATTTTCCTGTTGACATTAACAAATGAAGGAAGTAAATGCCATGACAAAATTGCCAAAATTACCACAGGTTAGTTAATGCTGAAAGGTTTTAGTTATGTATGTATATGTGTATGTATATATATATATATATATATATATATATATATATATATATATATATATATATATATATATATATATATATATATATATATATATATATATATACATATATATATATATATATATATATATATATATATATATATATATATGTATATATATATATATATATATATATATATATATACTAGCTGACCAACCTGGCGCTGCCCAGGATAACTCTGAATGACAACCAATAAACTCTCTCTCTCTCTCTCTCTCTCTCTCTCTCTCTCTCTCTCTCTCTCTCTCTCTCTCTCTCTCTCTAACACCCCCTCTACTACTCTCTCATTTCCTCTCTCTCTCTCTCTCTCTCTCTCTCTCTCTCTCTCTCTCTCTTTTCCCTAACACCCCCTCTACTACTCTCTCATTTCCTCTCTCTCTCTCTCTCTCTCTCTCTCTCTCTCTCTCTCTCTCTTCTTCCCCCACTCACTCTTTCTTTCTCTCACTTTCTATCACTCTGTTTCTCTCCCCAACCCTCTCTGTCTTTTTCCCTATTTCTTCTCCCTAACACCCCCTCTACTTTCTCTCTCACCTCCTCTCCCTCTCACGCTCTCTCTCTCTCTCTCACTCTCTCACTTCCTCTCCCTCTCACTCTTTCTTTCTCTCACTCTCCCTCTCTCCCCCTCTCTCTTTCTCTCTCCAACCCTCCCTGTCTCTTTCCCTCTTTCTCTCCTTAAAACCCCTCTTCTATTTCTCTCTCTCTCTCTCTCTCTCTCTCTCTCTCTCTCTCTCTCTCTCTCTCTCTCTGTCACCCCATTCCCAACCCCCACCCTCTTTGGTGCCATTGCTGTCTTACCCCCACAGTATTCTTTTCCAGATAGTAAGTCATGTATACCAAAATTAGGTACGATAAATTCGTGAAGTTACTAAGTCTACGGGCATAACCAGCCCCGTTTTACAGGCAGAACCAGCCCCGTTTAAGGGAAGCCCTTCCCACCCCCACCCCCACCCCCACCCCCTTTGGTGCCCTTTGGTGCTAGTGATGTCTTACCCCACAGTATTCTTTTCCAGATAGTAAGTCATAATCATGTGTACCGAAATTAGGAATGATAAATTCGTAAAGTTACTAAGTCTATGGGCATAACCAGCCCAGTTTCACAGGCAGAACCAGCCCCGTTTTAGGGAAGCTCTTCTCACCCCCACCCCTTTTGGTGCCCTTTGGCGCTGGCGATGTCTTACCCCTACAGTATTCATTTCCAGATAGTAAATCATATGTAAACCTATACTGAAATTAGGTATGATAAATTCGTAAAGTTACTAAGTCTACGGGCATAAACAGACCCGTTTTACAGGCAGAACCAGCCCTGTTTCAGGGAAGCCCTTCCCACCTCCACCCCCTTTGGTGCCCTTTGGTGCCCTTTGGTGCCCTTTGGTGCTAGTGAAGTCTTACCCCCACAGTGCTGATTTCTAGATAGTAAGTCATATGTAAACCAAGTTTGGTTGAAATTGCCCAATGCATTTCAGAGTTATTCTGGCATATACACACACATACATACATACATTTATATATATATATATATATATATACAGAGAGAGAGAGAGAGAGAGAGATAAAGAGAGAGAGGGCTAGCAATCTTACATCTATAGAGTTTCCGAGAATTGGATAGATCTATCCCACAAAAAGAAAAATAAGGTGTATGAGAGAACAAAAATACACACAAACACACACAAACAAAATATATATATATATATATATATATATATATATATATATATATATATATATATATATATATATATATATATATATATATATTAAGGCTGGTTTTATTAATCAGTTCGACAGTGTTCAAGCCTTAATATTGCAAAAATGCAACTTACTCGAGATCCGAGCGGTAATGATATCAACACAAAAAAAAGGGTAGAAAAAGTAAGATTTTCTTTGCTCTGGTAACAATTCCGCGTACGGAGCTGCGTAGTGTCAACTTTTATTCAAGGCTTTATTCTTGCAGCGTTTTAAATGAATATTCTATTGATTCCAGAGAGCTTCGTATCATTTGTAAAACTCTTTAGTTCAGATCTTTCGTTTCACCGTTTGTGGAATATTGTTCTATATATTTGGATGTAGGCAGCTAGCCAGGACGTTATTGTTCCAGACAAAAAATTCAAAAGTGGTGGTTTCTTTTCACAAACCTGATGATCATGTTTTAAACCCCTGTAGAGAACTTCTTGTTTGGTCACTTTACTATTAATCAGGGAATCTCACAGTTCCTCGTTGGAGAGTCGGTAGAGTTCTCGGCTAGCACTATGCTAGGCCCGAGTTCGAGTCTCCGGTCGGCCAATGAAGAATGGGAGGAATTTATTTCTGGTGATAGAAATTCATTTCTCGGCATAATGTGGTTCGGATTCCACAATAAGCTGTAGGTCCCGTTGCTAGGTAACCAATTGGTTCTTAGCCACGTAAAATAAGTCTAATCCTTCGGGCCAGCCCTAGGAGAGCTGTTAATCAGCTGAGTGGTCTGATTAAACTAAGGTATACTTAACTTTTTCAGGGAATCTCAACTACCATCATAATATGACCACATCCCTCGCTTTTCAGAGAATGTTCCATTTATTCAATCCTAAAGCTCCTTAAAAGAAATATAATTTTGATGGTCGTTTTTCAGAGTCACAGGTAAAAAGGTCAGAGAAAAAAAAAGTCACATTAATTCTTTCCTAGATAGGGACCCCCAGGGGGGTATCCACCTTTGCGCCGCGTTTAGTACAAGCCCCTTGGGGATGACCGTAAAAACATAAACAAAAGCCTAAATATCATAAAGATAATGACCCCAAGAAATATTAGTCCTAGATAACGACCACCGAAAACCCTTGGGGGTCATTATCTAGGAAAGATCCAAAATATTTTCTGTTCTATTAATTTAATTGCTTTAATTGCCAGCATAAATTAAGGTGACTTTTTTCCTGGCCAAAACTGTGACTTTTTCCTTTCTTTTCTTCCTGTGACTTTATTACCGGCCACCGTTTTTCAAGAGAGGATGTAAAGCCTTCTTGAAGCATCGCGCTCAAGACTAGGATATTTCACTCATTCAGTTATTATCTGTTTTGCATTAGATTTTTATAGTTAGGTCATACCTTTCTTTTATAAACTTACCTATCATTTTCACCTCTATTAGATTATATTTTTTATAATGCCTTAGTGCTATTTTTACTCTTTATCAAATTAGGTGTTTTTATTTTTGAGATTTTGTAATGTGAGTTATAATGGGAGGCTCTCTCGTTTTTTTCATAATGACAAAGACTATGATAATAACGGGTATATCTTGTGCTTCATTACTCACGGAATAATTATAAACTTTCGTGACAATCTAAAAACTAAAGATTTCTAAATATGAACAATGTAAAAACATCACGCATTTTATATTACATGACCTGTGTAATCAAATCATTCGTAACCTGAGGTTATCAGATAAATGTTAAAGTAACAGTGAAATTAGTACATTACTTTTATACAAATGCATATTAAGTTAACGTTATTGCTTTGATTAATCACTATGCTCATGATATAAAAGATACCGAATTTATTCTCTGACAACGACTCTGAAATTACTTTCTATTGTCCTTTTCATTTACTGCAGTGAATTTCATGGAATAATATTATGCATTTTCTTAATAAACATGATTCATTTAAATCAAATGATTTAACATTGAGTAAAACAAAACCCAAATTTTATGCTCCTCTGTGGTTCCAGACTGAACACAAAACTTAGAATGTGGCTCATATGATCTTGTAACAGGCCCACTTCATGTTATAATCTACTAGGCGCTGGTAACGTTATACATAATGATTCTGATTATTTAACAATGATTGCAAGAGTTTCATTTTTTAAAAACACCCCCTAAAAAGTTAGACTTCCTAAACTTACAGCATAAAGATGATGAAACAGGTTTCTGGTTCTGGTCCTCTGTTCTACCATTGCTGGACTACTGATCACTTGTCTTAACGGTAACAGCCCTTTGGATCTGCATATTTAAGACAACAGTAAGGAAGATCAAAGCCATCGCTGGAAGACATCCGGTTTGAACCATCTTCTATAAAGACAAAGCAATAAGGAAATGAGTCGTGACTTCTGGTACCTGTACAACGAAAATAATTTAGTGACTGACACCGAAATTGTAGAACGTCAGCGTCCACTTTTCGTTAAGCAGCCCCAATGGCAGACTGCCGAGCACCAGGTCTTTTATTCCCTAGAAAAGTTTACCAGGCAGGTAGTTTTCTTACTTTTATTAGTATTTATGCGCTCATATACTTATGTATGTATTGGATTTCTTTTTATATAATGGTCACCGTCTTGACGCTGTCTTGGCTTTTATCATATATGGGTACTACATCCCGTGAAAGTTTCATTTGGATATTGATTACCATTTTTGCAAGTTGTATCAATCTTTTAGGACTACTGTTCAAAACTGCCTTTCACAAGCACGTCCGATTGTTCATATTAATGGTTAGTAAAATGTTTGGTAGGTATCCATGTTCAGAAGGTTCCCGATACGATAACTGTTAAATACTTTTGTGAAATAAATCATTCTTTCTTTGTACTGAGCTCAAATGTGTGGAAATAAAATTCATGCAGTTGCTGGATCTCAAGAAAAGTATTCTGTTCAATCCAAAATTTTGTTATAGAATTTCTCTGCTATTCCATTATATTCATTCTAGTGTGAACTTGTGAAAAGGCTATGAGAACAAAGTCTTCCAAAAGTGGCACACACAGGCTCACTGGAAAAGCATTGAATAATTCAACGTGATCGAAGATCATCAAATGAAATTCGAAAGTGGGGCAGTATCAGAGTCTTACAAGATATGCAACGCATGTATACAGGATATTATGCTACTGGAACCTAGGGTTAAGCGTGGACTTCTGATCACATCGCGGCTCGAGCAACCTGTCAAACCAGAACAGTTTCAGATCCAGTGACCAAAACATTTTCACACATTTGTAACATTTTGAAAGGGTTACAAAGTCCTAATATGTGGTAATTGCCATCGTAATTAAAGATACACGAATAATATCTGGGCAAGATGCTGATAATTCTTCTAAAATTCATCATGAACAGCACAACATATTATATTATTATTATTACTATTCAGAAAATGAAACCTATCCATATGGATCAAGCCCACAGGGCCCACTAACTTGAAATTCAAGCTTCCAAAGAATATGGTGTTTATTAGGAAGAAGTAAGAAGAGGTAAAGGGAATTACAGAAAGAAGAGACCCCACTTATTATAAAAGAAAAAAATAACAAATAGATAAAAATGTATTAAAATACAAGGAGAATAGTAGTAGGGTAGTAATGTATTGCACCTTCACTTGAACTTCTGAAGTTCCAATTGTACGACTTCCTCTTTGAGGCTGTTCCACAGTCCAACGGTGTGAGGAATAAAGGACCTCTGGAACTGAGAAGTTCGACAGCGATGCACATTTACTGCATATTGGTGCTGCTGTTCAGCGTACCTGGTTGCTCTCGGCAGTTGAAGGGGATCAGGGATCCATTGTGAACGTGAAAGATCTCTGTTGAAATACAACTTATGAAAAAGTGACAAACAAGAGACCATCCGTCGATGGTCCACGTCATAACTACTACTATTAGAAAAGAGAAACCTACCACCACGAACCACTCTATCTAAAAGACATCCACTTCTGAGAACAGTATTCTAGTAAAGGGAGTACAAATGACCTAAAACAGGTTGCACTGATTTTATCCCTGTTATAAATATATGAGGCCTTACGAACAATACCTAACTTTCCTGCGGCATTTGCTAAAACTTTCATTAGATGTTTCTCAGAAGTTAGATGTGAGTCTAAGGTTACACCCAGAATAGTTAAAGCTCCAGACTCGTTCAGCAAAGTTCCATCCACCTGAAGGGGAAGTTGGGGTGGGAAATCTGTACGAGATCTGCTAATCAATAGCGTTTTCGTTTTACTGGAGCTCAGCCTCATATCCCACCGACTACACCATTCCCTGATCTGGTCCATGTCCCGATTAAGGCTGAGGGCAGCTTCGTTTCTCAAGAGTGGAGGCTTTACTATGCCCACAAGTGTTGCATCATCAGCATACTAAACAGTCTCCAACAACCATGTCACTGGTATACACAAAAAATAACAGTGGACCAAGAACACTGCCCTGTGGAACTCCAGACATAATAGGTCTCGGCTCACTAAAGATCCCGTCCACAGCAACTCGCTGCTGCCTACCTGTAAGGAAATCTTAAAATAATCCTAAAACATATCCGCCCACTCCAAGATTCTGAAGTTTATAAATAAGTGCCTTGTGATTTATTAAATCGAAACAGCACTAAAATCTATCTGAATTACTCTGCACTCGAACCCTTACCGAAATTCCCTTGCAAATGACATGTCAAGTCTAAAAGAGCATCGCAGGTACATACCTAGCTGCCTCCTATATGCATAATGACTATCAGCTAACAATCCTTTAGATTCAACATACTTATATAGTGGCTTAAAACTAAGCTTTTCAGCAACCTTCGGAGAGCACAGGAAGAATAGAGATTGGCCTGTAGTTACTGCAGTCTGCAGATATGCCACTCTTCGGAACAGACACTGTATTACTAAGCTTTGCTCTCATCCGCAAAGATACTACGTCGACATAAGAATCTATAGAATCTACTAATCTTGGGAGACAACACGCTAGAAACCTTTTAAAAAACAAAGGGGAGAAACCATGAGGGTCTTCACCCCAGCTAGCAAGATTATCACGAATTTCTTAACATCCCTGGAGCGAAATGAAAATTTTGTGAGAAGAGGTCCAGGATTACAAGTATCAAGGAGAGGGACATCCTCAGCTGATTGCTTAGCTTCAAAAGCTTGATGAAGCAGTTCTGCCCTTTTCCCTTGGGCCAGTAACCAATGTACCATCATCTGTTAGCAGTGATGGAATGGAAGACGAGCCTGACCCAAAGATAGATGATGCAAATTTGGTCCACCATAGATGAGGGTGCGTAATTCTTTCAAGCTTCCTCTTCAAGGAATTATTGTTATTTCTCTTGGCTGTATCGTAAGTTCTATTCGTAGCACGGCGAGAACTCAACAAAAATGGTGTAATTTTTATTTGAACGTTTACGTCCCCATGCGTTGAATTTGGTTTGCTTGTCATGGTAAGCTCGTCTACATGTATCATCAAACCCTGGCTGGTCCTTTGTCCTAAATTTGATGGCCCTTCTAGGGACATATCTAATTAAAATAGCCATTAGCATTTCATTTAACTTCTTCTTGGGATCAGTATTTTGTCTTGTTTCTTAGTTATTTCAGTGCCTATGCATTTCATGTAAAAAAAAAAATCTGGATAAAAATTCCACAAAATATTATGGATACTAATAACAAACGCAGAACAAAGAATATATTTTGACAAAAATATCAAATACTGAATACAGTGACAACCACGAGTTAATATAAAGAGTAGAAGGTAAGCTAAACAGGCAAGTAAAGCATGGCAAGCATAAGTATTCCATGTATGGCTCAGCAAAAGGTGATTTACATACATAGATCGAGTTTTAATGAGTTAAGTAAACACGTATGGCTATACAAAACAGGAAAATCTAATGGGATACCTAAATACAAGTTCTTGCGGATTATTTTCGTTTTTAACTCAAAGACAGAGCTATATTTTCACCCTTGATATTCCGAGAAGTAAGATATGAAAGCAAGTTATATTTGTCTTTCACCCGGGAATAGCTGGAACACAGAAATGTAAATACTGCTCGAAGACTTACGGTTAAACTAAATACAGTTCTTTGATTTGAGTAACAAAGGCCTCTTAAAAATAAATCAGATCTTATATGACCAAAGCTGCTAGGATTTCTCACAAGAGTGCTGAAGCGTTACTTACTTCTGTTTTCCGTGTTAAGTATACAACTTGAAGCTTTGAAAATGCAGTATTCCAACAGGAAGGAATCTAAAATGTCGAGTAATAAAAAGGCGTAAGAATATCTGATTCTGCACTGTTATATCCTGGCATAAAGAAGTATTGATTTTAAGAAGGAACTATAATCTTATGTTTCACAGGGCGTTAATATCTACCCGGGATGTGGGGATTTAAGCACGGAGTGGGAATGCAGACCAGCAAGTGACAAAAATAAAGAAGTTTCATCGGTAGTTTACTTGCATGAATTATAACGGATTGATTTTACGTTATAAACAAAAAATATTTCGAAAAAATATCAAACAGAATAGGTACTTTTTATTTCTTTCATATCACTTGTTACTCTCCAACCAGAAGGATGGAAAGAATTACATAATGCCTGAATGTTCTCCCTGTGAGTAAAACGTCCAGGGTGCAATTCGTTGCAGTTATGTAATATATAAGGAAAAATAAATTGGTGAAATCAAGAAAAAAAAGTACAAGATGATACTCACAACAATAAGGGCGCCTGCAACAAAGAAGAAAAAGGAAGACGTCTACTGACGTGGTCGAGATGGTCGGACACTGGCAGGGAGAAACTTTAGGACTGCACATGTCAAACTGCGGCAGAACAGCCATAATGTGTTTAAACAAAAAGTACAAAGGGGTCACAATGGGAACGCCATTTTCCTGACAATTCAACGAGCAGCTTTTGCTCTCTGATTTTCTCTGCGCAACCCACCATTTACGGAAACAGGAAACAGACAGATTACAGAGAAGGTTGTACCGAGTGTACCCTTACGGAAAGGAATCACAGCCAAGACTGTGAAATGCCTAGTACAGAGGTTCTGTACTATGGCACTTACTCATGTTCTGAGAACATGATTATGTGGTTATTATCAGGCGTTAGGTAGCGAATGGTAAGTTTACAAGTAAACAATAATGGGATTAGATCGGGCATAGGCGTTATTTTACTTTTCCCCCCCTAGTTACTATTATCGTGACTGCGTTAGTAAATGAAAATGAGTGATTAACTGGGACAAACTAACACACAGATAATACATAGAATATGATATCTATCTATCTATCTATCTATATATACGTGTGTGTATGTACATATATGTATATTATCATACAACATACATACATACATACATACATACATACATATATATATATACTAATATATATATATATATATATATATTATATATATATATAATATTATATATATAATATATAAGATATATATTATAGAAGAGAGAGAGAGATCGAGATGAGATGAGAGAGAGGAGAGAGAGAGAGAGAGAGAGAGAGAGAGTGGGTACATTTTATGCCCAATTAAACTTTCAAAACCTTTACTGTTTGAGAAAGGTTGACCATATTTGACGAAAGGGTGTTCGTGTAACTTTTTCCTTCCTCCCATTTTGTTTCGTTTTCTCGGCGATGAAGGTTTTATCTTAAATTCCTGGTCCCGTCATTATGAGGAAAACTATTGAGAATGTGTAATGCAATATGTTAGTTGGCACAAATCTGTGAAAGTATATATATGTGTACATACATTCAAATACATTAATATGTGCCCAGAACCAAAGACGATATGGTACTCATTACCTTTTTTAATATTTATTTACTGATGCTTGGAATGCAAAATTTATATGAAAATTTATACAGTTATTTATATTGGTTATTTATGAAAGTTTTCATAAAGCATTTGCGTTCGTATCTGCCTGACACTTCCACATTCTTTGTGAGAGAGGAGACCAGACCAGTTAGTTAGGCAAGTTGACATTGGAACGCAGGTGCTGATTCCGAAGCCCTACGATTTTTATTCCTGTGTAAGCTGAACATTTCGTTCTGCATGGAGCAAGGCCATTCCTTCATGACCGCCAGTTTTCATAGAGCATGAAATCTTTCAGCTGTTTCGCCGCGTTCTTAAATAGAACACGGCAGCACCATCTTGCGTGTTTATCTGGGAAGCAATGAGCCAGAATGAAAATATGAAGAAAATGGCGACTTTCCAAACTTACGATTAAAAACCTAATGACAAACCTTGCAACTCAATTGGTAGTTGCGACTTGAAATGTTTCCAAAACGTAATTTGGGAGCTCGACGAAAAAATCCTAATCACATGTTTTTAACCCGGGGAAAAATAGAAGTCAAAGACACCCACCCGATTTTTCTTACCGTTCGTCAATTTCTTTTTCCTTTTAATTTGTTTACGTTTCTCATCGACACGAGGCGCTGAAGATAATTGAGGAGCAATTACAGTTGCCCTCCACTCTGTAATCATGTACAGCTGCCTGTAATTTTGTCTCCAGTGGTCAAGCCTTGATTGGGAAGAAAATTCCCCTTAGAATAAAAGAATAGGAGTGCGGATATGGATGCCGATTTATTCGTTCCCTCGGCTCTACTTGAAACCTTGCAATCTCTAAAGTCATGAAAGGCCAACACGTGAAACAATTAAGAATTTTACTCCACGATTAGCAAAGGTTTTACATATATGTATGTATGTATGTATGTATATATATACATGCATACATACATAATGATACTTCAGAAGCACGATACGGTGTTTTTATATTTCTCATATATATATATATATATATTATATATATATATATATATATATATTTATATATATATATATATATATATATATATATATATATATATATGGGCACAAAATGTACCTCTCTCTCTCTCTCTCTACTCCTCTCTCTCATCTCATCTCTACTCTCGTCTATATATAATATATATATATATATATAATATATATATATATAGTATATATATAGTGGTGTGTGATGTGTAGTGTGTGTGTGTGTGTATGTAGATGGTATGTATAATTTATAATACTATATAATATAAACATACAACATACATACATACAACACTTATATAAATATATAAATATATAATATATACTATATATTATAGTATATATATATATATATATTATTAAATAGAGAGCGGAGAGAGAGAGAGCGAGAAGACGAGAGAGAGAAGAGACGACGAGAAGAGAGAGAGAGAGAGAGAGAGTCGAGAGAGAGAGAGAGAAAAAGAGAGGTACATTTTGTGCCCATATATATATATACTGTATATATATACACATATATAATATATATATATATATATATAGTATATATATATAATATGTATATTTATATATATAAAATATATATACAGTATATACATATATATCTAGATATATACATTTTATATATATAATGTATATATATATTATATATAGATATATATACTTAACTATATATATATATATATATATATATATATACTGTATAAGAAATATAAAAACACCGTATCGTGCTTCTGAAGTATTAAGAGAAGGATCCACAGTGATACTCTTGTTTAGGAAGACGAAATGTATTTGTAGAAATATTTACAGAGCTTAAAGCTTTCGTCCATCCTTCTGTGGACAAGAGTACCACTGTAGATCCTTCTATTCATATACATATATATATATATATATATATATATATATATACTATAATATATATGTAATGTATATACAGTACATATACATTATATATATACATTTATATATATGTATAATACTCTTAGTTTTTCACTGGGGGAACCATCAGGCGTTGTGATTCCGGTTTCTGGCAAGTATGTATGGTATTGTAACATAGTAAATAAACACATGACAGCAGCGTTATCTGTTATATTATGAACCATTCAGATAGTTATACCATGTAAAATGGAGTTTTAACATGCAAATTGTAAACAGGCTGTCGTCTTTTTTACAGTATCTGTTATATTTAGCAGCACAAAAGTTCACATGCGCTCTGAAGATTACAGCTATATTTTTATATATATATATAATAAGCGGCCCATCTAGGTTTTTCCAGTCTTAATTGCATTAGCTCAGCCATTCACGGCGAATGAAATATACTGCGCACACCAAAGAGTAAATTGTATGTCATATAAGTGGAATATTGTCACAGCAATTGTATTTGTTATGGTGAACGAGAAATAACAGCATATCAAAATATGACGCACGGAAAAAAGACCAGACAGCGATGATTTCGTTTTGTCAGCAAACACAGGAAAACTATTGCATGACAGAAGGCCACTGACTTTGTTTATTAATGTTTTGCCCTCGCAGAGTATATATATATATATATTATATATATATATATATATATATAATATATATATATATATATATATATATATATATATACTATATATATATGTGTGTGTGTGTATATATATAGAAAATCATATGTACACCAAATTTGGTTGAAATCGCTCAGTGCGTTTCAGAGTTATTCTGGCACATACACACACACACAAACGCACATACATCCATTTTTATAAATGTAGATATATATATATATATATATATATATATATATATATATATATATATATATATATAAATGGATGTATGTTTTGGTGTACGTGCCAGAATAACTAGGAAACACATTGAACAATTTCAACCAAAATTGGTATATATATGATTTATTTTCTAGAAATCAGCACTGTGGGGGTAAGACATCACTATCTCCAAAGGGAACCAAAGGCGTGAGGGCGTGGGAAGGGCTTCCCTGAAACAGGGCTGGTTCTGCCCGTGAAATGGGGCTGGTTATGCCAGTAGACTTAGTCGTTACGAATTTATCATACCTATTTTCAGTGTACACATGACTTGCTACCTGGAA
>JANJGK010008525.1:0-22500 GCA_039081455.1 Macrobrachium rosenbergii
GGTGGGTCAATACCTGTCTCCCTAAATTCGGACAGAAATGTAATTCCCTTCAAATTGGCCCGGGTGGTGAAACTGCTTATCGGGGCCCTGATTACGACACTTTTCGTGCGGGTCATCTTCCCTCTTTCTCTCTTTCTCTCTTTCTCTCTTTTGACTTTCGTCTTCTTTACTCTTCATTCTTTGGTGTCTCTGATTTCGTTTCCAGTTACGACCTAATGCCGTCTTTCTTGATTTCTTTATTGCTGTGGGGATTTTAAAATGTTTCGTTTTCGTTTTCTGTGAAAGAAAACTATTGTACCGGGTTTGTCTGTCTGTCCGCACTTTTTCTGTCCTCCCTCAGATCTTAAAAAACTACTGAGGCTCGAGGGCTGCAAATTGGTATGTTGATCATCCACCCTCCAATCATCAAACACACCAAACTGCAGCCCTCTAGCCTCAGTAGTTTTAAATTTATTTAAGGATAAAGTTAGCCATAATCATGCGTCTGGCGACGATATAGGCAAGGCCACCACGGCCCGTGGTTAAAGTTTCATGGTCCGCGGCTCATACAGCATTATACCGAGACCACCGAAAGATAGATCTATTTTCGGTGGTCTTGATTTTACGCTGTAGCGGCTGTAAAGAAAACTCGATTGCGTGTGCATACATAATGTATATTTTAACATACAAGCGGATTCGCACGCATTGCCTGCATGTATAAAGTATTAAATAAGGTCTATGATTTATGGAAATCACAATGGTTGTTTCCAAGTGTCAGAGTTTATTAATAATTAGTTTGATTTAAATGATCAAGAGCTCTGGTATGTTAAACCTCTGCATAAATAAAAAAAAAAAAAAGGAATACAAATTTTAGAACAGGTATGAAAGGAAGTTGTCTCATAAATACTTTAAATCTTAAAATGGATTTTTAGTGAATAGGAGCCACACGTATTGTCTCCATTCAATAATTATTTAAAATTAAGTCAAGACCACCGGTCTGTCAAGCCTTTGCATAAATGAAAAAAAGGAATAAATATTTAAAAAATAAAGATTAAGGAATGGTGTCTCGTAAATAGTTTTTAAAAAATGGGAAAAAAGTTGAAAGATATGAAGCAGAATTAGACGTCAGGGATTCACAGAAGACACAGTCCCTTGCCTGCAAACCTTGCTAATTTCTCTCTCTCTCTCTCTCTCTCTCTCTCTCTCATTTCCAAACAGCATCATCATAGGATTCTCGCAATTACAACATTAAAAGGAAAAACCACAAAGGTGTTATTTCAGACTCAAAAATTCCAGGCCCACAACTCTCTCTCTCTCTCTCTCTCTCTCTCTCCAAACAGCATCATCATAGGATTCTCACAACTGTAACATGAGAGGAAAAATCTGAAGTGTTATTTCATGTCCCGAGTCTCTCTCTCTCTCTCTCTCTCTCTCTCTCTCGCAAACAGCATCATCATAGGATGCTCACAAGAAGAAGAAGAAGGCTCCATTTGCAAATGAGTTCTATTCATGTTGGGTTCTTTTTTTTTTTATTGCCAGGGGAGGGATAAATGATTACCAGCATAAGGTGGGAAGAGCCGTTTTGTTTACCTTCTGCTTCTTCTTCTTCTTCTTTCTTGCTGTTGGGTTGATATCAGAGCCAATTTGCTTTTCCTCTTCCCTTTTTTGTAATTCCTCCTCCTCCTCCTCCTCGTCGTGCCTTTCATCTTCTCCTTCTTCTTCTTCTTCTTTGTTGTTGTTGGGTTGATATCAGAGCCTCTCTCTCTCTCTCTCTCTCTCTCTCTCTCTCTCTTCTCTTCTCTTCTTCTTCTTCTTCTTCTTCTTCTTCTTCTTCTTCTTCTTCTTTTTTGTTGTTTTTAGGTTGATGTCAGAGCCTCCTCCTCCTCCTCCTCCTCCTCCTCCTCCTCCTCCTCCTCCTCCTCCTCCTCCTCCTCCTCCTCCTCCTCTCCTCCTTCTTCTTCTTCTTTCTTGTTGTTTTATATCAGAGCCAATTTGTTTTGCCTCTTCATTTTGTTGTAATTCTTCCTCTTCCTCCTCCTCTTCGTCGTCTTCTTCTTCTTCTTCTTCTTCTTCTTCTTCTTCTTCTTCTTCTTCTTCTTCTTCTTCTTACGAGCTTGCTGACAAAACTAGATAAACTTCCCCCATCATAATTTCTCGAAAATGTTGCAAATGAATCCTTTACAAAAACTTCTATTTCTTCTCATGTAGGAATAAAAAAAAATGCGGAAAAAACCAAAAGGAATTTTCCTCAGTCAAAACATATGCAAAACTTACATATTTAATCTCAGCATATACAAGGTAAGAGATATATTATCTTTCATGACTCTTTCCGTAGGTGTCCAGAAACAATTCCTGGTAAGATAACCAATTTATATAACTGAATTCTGTCATGAAATTATTAAAAATGGGGTTACTTTTCTATCTTTGTAATACATGGGTTACTTTTCTATCTTTGTAATACATCAGAAAAGGTCATTCAATTTCAGCAACACGTGGAGTCCTCATATTAGAATATACTAGAATTTAGTGTACAAAGAGAGAGAGAGAGAGAGAGAGATAGAGAGAGAGAGAGAGAGAGAGAGAGAGATTGTGGGTTGCAATTACAATAATTATGTTAAAGTGATGTACACAAAATAACTGAATTCTTTAGAATAAAAAGTAATCGGTACAGGTGAGGAATATGAGGTTACATTTTGCTCTCCATTGAAGAGGAAAAATTATATTCACTTTTCTTAAACGGATGAATTATAAATATCTTTTTTAATTAATCATTCAACTCCTTTGATTTTATTTATTTTTAGACCACTTGAACATATGATGTTTGAACGAATTTTTATATTAATCGCACTTCCCTTTTCAACCAGTCTATTAATATCGCTTCCATTATTAACCAATCTTTATTAACATCACTTCCCTTTTTAACCAGTCTTTATTTGTGTCACTTCCATTTTTAACCAATCTTTAGTAATCTCACTTCCCTTTTTAACCTATCTTTATTAATATCATGTCCCTTTTTAACCAATCTTTATTAATATCACTTCCCTTTTTAACCAGTCTTTATTATATCATGTTCCTTTTTAACCAATGTTTATTAGTGGCACTTCCCTTTTTAACCAATCTTTATTAATTTCACGTCCCTTTTTAACCAATCTTTATTAATCTCACTTCCCTTTTTAACCAATCTCTATTAATATCACTTCCCTTTTTAACCAATCTTATTAATGTCACTTCCCTTTTTAACCAATCTTTATTAATATCACTTCCCTTTTTTAACCAATCTTATTAATGTCACTTCCCTTTTTAACCAATCTTTATTAATATCACTTCCCTTTTTAACCAATCTTTATTATCACTTTCCAGTTAACAAACCTTTTTTTAAACAAATCTTTTATCAAAATATCTTTCCTTATTCCATCCTTTAAAACCCTGTATTAATTAAACATCTCTATTGCATTATCTTTTTCCCCTCCTCCTCCTCCTCCTCCTCCTCCTCCTCCATGCTGTGACGTCATTCGTCCCACGCTTGCTTCGTTGTGGCACTCTTACGTAAAAGATCAGCTAATGTTAACGTCACGGGGAAAAAAGGGAAAAAATGAATCGTGAATAATTCCGTTTTTTTCCCGGGAATTTTTGTCGGAGAGATGGGTCGTTGGTGAGAGTTTTCTTGATGCGACGGTGAAATTATGAAGTATTTGTGGTTACAATTATACAAACGTGAGAATATATACTGCAGGTTATATTGAAGTTTATATATTTTATGTATATATATATATATATATATGTATATATATATATATATGTATATATATATATATAGATATATATATATATATATATATATGTGTATATATATATATATATATATGTATATATATAGATATATAGATATATATATATATATATATATATAATATCTCTTTACTCAAATTCATAACTAGTTTCATAATAAAAAATCTGAGAGCTTCGCGTTCCTCAGAATTTCCTGTGAGTACGTAGGAGTGAGACGGTAAATCTTCCTCTCCATACTTCTCCGAAGAGAAATTTTAATAAGCATTTGCATTTTTCCCAGCAAGAGGGAACCCCACCCCCCATTCTTGCCTTCAGAACTCCCACGACAAGAAGAAGAAGAAGAAGAAGAAGAAGGAATGCGTTCACTCGTCGCCCCCGATGCCTTCAGCCAGTCCTTTCCAAGTAAGAAGAAGAAGAAGAAGAAGAAGAAGAAGAAGAAGAAGAAGAAGAACTCCTCCTCCTTGAAAGCAGAACTGCTTGAAAGAAGAACTCATTTGCAAATGGAGTTTCTTCTCCTCCCCACAGAAACAGGACCGGGGAGTTACTGGGTGGGTTTAAGAAAAAAGCCCAGATTCCACTTCTCGTCTAATCAAGCAGTTGTGGGTTTGCCTTCGAGATTTCTCCTTAGGTCTTGTCAAGTGCTATCTCCAGGAAAGAGGCAATGTTGGTGTTGATGTTTTTGCTGATCACAGTCGTCTTCTCTCTTCCTCTTCCTTTTTTCTCAAAGGAAATGGGATGCGAAATCGAGTCGATTTTTTACGATCTGGTTGAACGTGGTCCGCCATGCTGTACCTTTCTTGTTGACTGTTGTAGCTTCTATCAATTATTGTTGTTCTGGCTTTCTTTATTCGTTCACTAATCCGTTGGTGTTTATTAATACCTATATAAATATTCTCTCAGAAGAACATTGAAGCAACACATATTTTCCCCCTGTAAATATTCTCTCAGAACAACATTGAAGCATCAGATATTTTACCCATACAAATATTCCCTCAGAACAACATTGAAGCATCAGATATTTTACCCATACAAATATTCCCTCAGAACAACATCGAAGCAACACATATTTTACCCATACAAATATTCCCTCAGAGCAACATTGAAACAACAAATATTTTTCCCATATGAATATTCTCTCAGAAGAACATTGAAGCAACAAATATTTTCCCCATATAAATATTCTCTCAGAAGAACATTGAAGCAACAAATATTTTTCCCATATAAATATTCTCTCAGAAGAACATTGAAGCAACAAATATTTTTCCCATATAAATATTCTCTCAGAAGAACATTTAAGCTATTAATATTTCCCCATATAAATACTCTCTCAGAACATTGAAGCAACAAATATTTTCCTCATATAAATATTCTCTCAGAAGAACATTGAAGCAACAAATATTTTTCACATATAAATATTCTATGAGAAGAACATTGAAGCAACAAATATTTTCCTTTTATAAATATTCTCTCAGAAGAACATTGAAGCAACATATTTTCCCCATATAAATATTTTCTCAGTGGAACACTGATGCAATAAATATTTTCCTTATATAATTATTCTCTCAGAAAAACATTAAAGCAACAGATATTTTCTCAGAAGAATATTTAACCAACAAATATTTCCCCATATAAATATTCTCTCAGAAGAACATTGAAGCACCAAATATTTTCCACATATAAGCACTTCCCAGAAGAACATTGAAGCAACAAATATTTTCCCTTTATAAATATTCTCTTAGAAGAATATTTAACCAACACTCTGGATTAGGATTAAATCCTGACATGCTAAATGAGAAGGAAAAAGGACCCAGCTGATCCAACGTGTGGTTTTCAGAAGCCTTTGCTTAGTTACAGAGTTTTCCATTAGCAGAATGAGCCTTCTCATTGTTCCAGTGGCTGTTAGTAGAGTCTCCATTTTTGTTTATTTTTCTATATTTTATCATTTTTGTTACTCTTGCTATTTCTTAAGATTTAAAGTTGACTTTGGTCTTCAGGTTTTTACGTTTTAGTTCCTCTAATCTCTTTTAAGTTTTAATATTCATTTGGATTTTGAGTTTTATTCTGATTTATCACATTTTTCACTTTGCTTTTGTTGGACTTCTGTTACACTTTTTGCTGGGTTTTTTTATACAGTTTTATAGTAATATTGATCTACTTACATATATATATATATATATATATATATATTTAAAAATGCAACCATGCAAAAAAACTCAGTTATTCCACCTGGAATATGAAAATATACATTGTACAGACCATACCAACTCCATTTATTCATTTAACCTTGACAAATCCTCTCATATATGACACCATTCAGACCCAAATCTTCGGCTGATGGGACCCTGTCTCTCCCCAAATGATGGGGATTAGCGAATCCTCATTCTGAGTGTTCATGTATATATGTATATGCTATCCATCTCTCTAGTCCTTTCTGTGTTCATGTGTATGTATATTATGTACACTAGGATTTCATCGAATATTGTATCTTATTTCTAAAGCACAATAATGCTTTTTTTTGTGTCTTTCTACGGCAAAATAATGCTTTCTCTTGTATTTTAAAGGAAAATAATGCTTATTCTTGTATTTTTAAAAGAAAATAATGCTTTCTTGTGTCTTTCGACACCAAAATATTGCTTTTATGCTTGCTTGTACAGCAAAAGAATGCTTTCCTGTGTCTTTCTACAGGAAAATAATGCTTTCTTGTGTCTTTCTACAGTAAAATAATGCTTTCATTCGCACTTCTACAGCAAAATAATGCTTTTCTGTGTCTTTCTACAGTAAAATAATGCTTTCTTCTGTCTTTCTACAGTAAAATAATGCTTTCTTCTGTCTTTCTACAGTAAAATAATGCTTTCTTGTGTCTTTTTACAGCAAAATAATGCTTTCTTGTGTCTTTCTACAGCAAAATAATGCTTCTTGTGTATTCTACAGAAAAATACTGCCTGTAAAGGGAACATTGAAATTACTTTGCATCTCTCTCTCTCTCTCTCTCTCTCTCTCTCTCTCTCTCGATTAACTTAGCGAAAAAATATATAAATAAAACTAGGAAGAACAAAAAAAAAAACCTCACCTTCTCCTGGGGAGAGCATTTGACAAGAACTAAGCAGGAACCTCGAAGGCAAATCCCCAACTGCTTGATTAGACGTGAAGTTGAATCGGTAACTTCTCGGCCCTGTTTTTGGTGGGAGGAGAGAAACTCCATTTGCAAATGAGTTCTTTTTATCCTCATCTTCTTCTTCTTCTTCTTCTTCTTCTTCTTCTTCTTCTTCTTCTTCTTCTTCTTCTTCTTCTTCTTCTTCTTCTTTTAGGAAAGGATTGGCTGAAGGCATGGAGGACGATGAGTATACGCAATTTCTTGTTTTTGTTGTCGTGGGGAGTTTGAAGGCAGAGATGAGGGTTCCTTCTTGCTGGGAAATATTTGAATACTTATCAAAATTTCTCTTCTGAGGAGTATAGAGATTAAGATTTGGAGCGCACACACATACACAGGAAAGGGGAGAGAGAGAGAGAGAGAGAGAGAGAGCAGTGCCAAAAGCTCTGAAGAAATCTGAAAGCACAGGCATTATATTTCTAAAATTAATATTAATGCCTGGCACTAGGCAGCCATCGTGATATTATATATATATATATATATATATATACTCGTATATATAAGTAGTATCTAAGTTATTAATCCAATAATTCCAAATTTTACTTGCATTAATATTGTAGTGTGTGTGTGTGAGAGAGAGAGAGAGAGAGAGAGAGGGAAGAAACCTCTGTTGACTGTCCATATCGAGATATTATTAATACAATATAATTCAATGATTTACAACGTGATCCAGAGAGGGAGAGAATTCTTCTTTATTTCTCTCTTCGGAAAGAAAGAGAAAAACTGAATTAGATCTTAAAAAATGCTTTATTTCGCGGCAATAATGTTCAGTATTTATTTCCCCTTCTGTAATTAATGTTGACTGATTTTTTTTTTTTCTTTTTTAATTCCGACTTGATTCGTCTCCATTCAAAACATCACTTCTTAGTCTTCCTTGTTCTGTTCGGTAATATCCTTCCTTGATTCACGCGTTATTTACCTCTCTCTCTCTCTCTCTCTCTCTGTTTTCCTCAGTCACTTGCCTCCTTGTGAGAGAGTATTTTGCATCTCTCTCTCTCTCTCTCTCTCTCTCTCTGACCTCAATTCCCAGGTAAGTTTTCTTCTGAGCTCTCCTGTTCATCTCTCTCTCTCTCTCTCTCGCTGACCTCAATTCTCATAAGTTTTTTCTTTAGCCTTGAATTCATTTTTTGTATTCTCTCTCTCTCTCTCTCTCTCTCTCTCTCTGACCTCAATTCCCAGGTAAGTTCTTTTTTTGTTTATTTTTTTGCGGCCCTCGTAAATGAGGGATCAGCTGATATTAGCGTCGCCATAAAGATGCATTCTGGTCATTAATCACAGCAAGGAAACGTTTGTTTTGGGAATAAATTGGGGAACTCTGCCAGTGGCGAACGTTTGCCCTCGTTTCAGGATTACAGGGTATTTTGGCATGAGTTTATGTACGGACAATGATGCAGTATTTTGCTTACATGAAGATACTTGCGTTGTATGTTTGCGTGCGTTAGAGTGTTTGTTGTATGTATATATATATATATATATATATATATATATATTTATATATATATAAGGTATATACTGTATATATATTCTGATTTGCAATCCACGCAATTCTGCAATCCTGCTTTGCCATGCACGTAATTCTGTTTTATAATGCACGCAATCCTGCTTTGCAATGCATGTGATTTTGCTTTATAATGCACGCTATCCTGCTTTGCCATGCACGTAATTCTGTTTTATAATGCACGCAATCCTGCTTTACAATGCATGTGATTCTGTTTTATAATGCACTCAATTCTGCTTTACAATGCAAGTAATTCTGTTTTATAATGCACGCAATTCTGCTTTATAATGCTCACAATTTTGCTTTATAATGCATGCAGTTCTGCTTTACAATGCACCCAATTCTGATTTACATTGCACGCAAGTGTTTTACAATGCACGCAATTCTGCATGCAATGCTCGTTTTAATGCACGCAATCTTGCTTTACAATGCATGTGATTCTGTTTTATAATGCATGCAATTCTGCTTTGCAATGCACGCTATGCTGGTTTACAGTGCACGCAATTCTGCTTTAGAATGCAGGCAATTCTGCCTTACAATGCACGTAATCCTGCCTTACAATGCACGCAATCCTGCTTTGAAATGCCAATTGAATTATTGCAACTGACTCTTCCATCAGAGCTGCTTCTTAGATGTCATTATACGGAGGTCGATGACCTGAGCATAAAGGCTCTTTGACCTTTGACCTCATTACGTGAATGACGTCACTATTTAAGGTCTTTAATATGACTTCCCAAGTATTCAAGTCTTTAATATAACTTCCTAAGTATTCAGGTGTCGGCGCCATAGTTCTGTAGGCTTTCGTTCAAATTTAATCTTGTTTTTCTTTTTCGTTTGTGAATTGTTTCGTTTTAGTTTTCTGTAAAAGAAAACTATTGTGCCGGCTTTGTCTGTCTGCCCGCACTTTATTCCGTCCGCAATTTTTCTGTCCGCACTTTTTCTGTCCGCACTTTTCCTGTCCGCCCTCAGATCTTGAAAACTACTGAGGCTAGAGGGCTGCAAATTGGTATGTTGATCATCCACCCTCCAATCATCAAACATACCAAATTGCAGCCCTCTAGCCTCATTATTTTTTATTTTATTTAAGGTAAAAGTTAGCCATAATCGTGCTTCTGGCAACGATGTAGGTCAGGCCGCCACTGGGCCGTGGTTAAAGTTTCATGGGCCGGGGCTCATACAGCATTATACCAATACCACCGAAAGATAGACATGTCTATTTTCGTTGGCCCAGATTATATGCTGTAGCGGCTGTACAGAAAACTCGATTGCGCCGAAGAAACTTCTGCGCATTTTTTACTTGTTTTTAGTTATTTGCAAATTCATAAGACCTGAAATAGAAAAAAACAGAGTTTTCTATATTTAGATTTGTGATTTTTTTTACGTATATATATATGATAAGAAAACGCTGGAAAATGAAAGAACTGGTTTGTGAAATATTTCTTGACATGAAATATGATCTGACTGGAGAATCGACAATGATATTTGAAATTATATATATATATATATATATATATATACAGACATATACATATATATATATATATATATATATAAAATATTCAGTCACAAAAAGTCTAACAACAAACCTCATGATAAGACGAAACCCGTAATTTACTTTTCAGTCCTAAAGTCTAAAAATGATGAGACATTATCTGTTGTATTGAGTTCCATCTCTCTCTCTCTCTCTTCTTCTTCTTCTTCTTCTTCTTCTTCTTCTTCTTCTTCTTCTTCTTCTCTTGCAAGACGGCAGAGATAAACAAGAGAGACGAGGCAAGATCAGACACCACCTGGACAGTCATTTGCAGAAGGCAAAATTGAATGTGGGTCGGATTTTTTCTCTCTCTTTTTTTTTTTACAGCGGCCGTAAAACTGTAAATTGAAAAACACTCCCTGACGTTTAGTGAACGTGCTTTTCGTGTGTTTTTTTTTTGTGTGTGTGTCTTTCATTGCTGCTTGTGTTGTTTTTTCTTTCTCTAATGCTGTAACATAAAAAGATTTACAAAAAAGGAGTTTGGATAAAAAGAGATTGTGTGAATTATTATATATAATATATATTATATTATATGTATATATATATATATATATATATATATATGTATATATATATGTATGTATGTATAATGTGTGTCTGTGGGTTTATAGCTACTTGGTAACTTTAATGGTGACGGTAGAGAGAAACTTCAGTGACTGGTGAAAAAGATTAGTCAGCTTGTGGGGATTTTTGTTCTTCCTTCTATTTGGTGATTTTGTATTGGGTTCTGATTTCATTCAGTCACTAAAGATTGTTATCTGTTACAGATATTCATTAAAAATTGTCATTTGTTACATCAGTTGAAATTAACAAAAAAAATTCTTTAAAAATCGTACCGTGAAGTCATAAGATTCTTATGTTAATCAGTTGAAATTTTAAAAATTTTCTCTTTAAAATCGTACCCTGAAATCATAAGATTCTTATGGAGTGTTGGTCTTTTATATAAAAAGTGTTACAACATACAGAATGCGAAAAAAAGTATTCCATGGCAGTAGTTTCAACATTTTTTTTATTTTAGCTGCAGAAATAATTTTTTGTAGATTCTGTCCATCTTCTGTAGCTCTGAGTATCTACAGGGCAAAGATAGAGATGAGATAAAAAAAAAATAATAAGATAGTGAAGAAATAATAAAAATTCTATGACAGTAGTTTTAACATTATTTCTTTTTATATCTTGAGACAAAATATTTGTAGATTTTGTCCATCTTGTGTAGCTCTTAGTAACTACAGGGCAAAGATGAAGATTAGATAAAAAAAGATAATAAAATATAAAAATTGTAGGACAATAGTTTTAACATTATTTCTTTTTTTCTAAAAATTGTTTTGTGGATTTTGTCCATCTTCTGTAGCTATTAGTAACTACAGGAGAAAGATAGAGATCAGATAAAATAAGTAATAAAATAATGAAAAGAAAATTCTAGGACAGTAGTTTTAACATTATTTTTATTTTATCTTGAGGACAAAATGTTTTGTAGATTTTTGTCCATCTTCTGTAGCTCTGAGTGTCTACAAGGGCAAAGATAGAGATGAGAAATGACATTACCTAAAAATAATAATGCAAAGTTTTTTGTAGATTTTTTCCATCGTCTGTAGCTCTGAGTATCTACAGACAAAGCTAGAGATGAGATAAAAAAAATTAAATAAAAAAATAAACATTCTAGGACATTGGTTTCAACATTATCTCTTTTTTATCTTTAGAAAAATTTTTTTGTAGATTCTCTCCATTTTCTGTAGCTCTGTGTATCTACAAGAGCAAAGGTAGAGATGAGATAAATAATAAAAAAATAAAAATAAACATTCTAAGACAGCAGTTTCGACGTTATTTCTTTTTATCTTTAGAAAAAATGTATTGTAGATTCTGCCCATTTTTCTGTACCTCTGAGTAATTACAAGGGCAGCTGGATAGATGAGAAATGACATTTAAAAAAAAAAAAAGAAAAATGAAAGTTGCTTTCGTCAAAGGCGCCATTTGCAACAGCCCACATTGCCTGCTGGCGGAATGCAGTTTCGGCACGACAATAAAACTGCGACTTGGGAAGAAGAAGAAGAAGAAGAAGAAGAAGAAAACACGAGGAAAAAAACATTTCGCGACTTTAGCAAATATAGTTTCTATCTTTTTTTCTTGTCGTTCTGCTTTCAAAACTCTGTTTTTTTCTCATTCTCTCTCTCTGTCTCTTTTTTTGTGTGTTCTCTCTCTCTCTCTCTCTCTCTCTCGTTGGTGTTTTCTCTCTCTCTCTCTCTCTCTCTCTCTCTTTTGTTAGCGCTCTCTCTCTCTCCTCCCCCTCTTTGTTGGTGTTTTCTCTCTCTCTCTCTCTCTCTCTCTCTCGTTGATGGATGTTTTCCCTCTTATTCTTGGTGTTCTCTCTCTCTCTCTCTCTCTCTCTCTCATTCGAACGGCCGCGAACACGCTCCCTATGAAGAAAGCCGACGTGAAAAGTGATTAAAATTTCATCCCTTCCTCTGCTGCGCAAAATTGTCGTCGCAGGCTGAAATATGACGGGAGAATTTTGTAAAGAATTTCTTTCTCGACTCCTCGTACTCACAGTTAACGAAAGCTGGCGAATGTGATAAACAAATGAAATTTTATCATTCCTCTCTCTCTCTCTCTCTCTCTCTCTAGAATAAAATGAATGGAGTGTAGGTGGCGGCGGCGGTGGTGGTGGTGTAGCCATGACCTTTTGCAAAGGCGAAGTTGCAAAGTTTCACGTTGCAGGCGAATTCTATAATTCTACAGAGATTCTCGATAGCGTTTTCAAAATAGGACATTATTTTTCACGGCAGAAAAGACATAGATTGTATAGTTACGAATGTTTTTTGTTGAGCTGTCAAAATAGAAAGGTATTTTCCTCGATAACATTTTCAAAATAGGACATTATTTTTCACGGCGGAAAACACGAATAGATTGTATAGTTACGAATGTTTTTTGTTGAATATTATTTATAGGATGCAGTTGATAGATAAATTTTGAAAGCTTTGAAAATAGAAAGCTATTTTCCTCGACAACATTTTCAAAACAGAAAGCTGTTTTCCTCGATAACATATCAAAATAGAAATCTATTTCCCACGCAAGAAAACACGAATAGATTTTATAGTTACGAATGTTTTTTGTTATGTATAATTAAAGATACCATTGATGAAATAAAATTTTAGAGAGCTGTGAAAATAGAAGGCTATTTTCCCACGACATAAAACTCGAATAGGTTATATACTTATGCATTTTTTTCGTTGAGTATAATTAAGGATTCGTTCAATATAAAAATTTTTGGAGTTTTGTTATTCGTAAATAGAATTCATTTTACGATCCGCTTGCGTTTCGCAAACAGAATTTAACAAATACAATTTTTTATCATTCGGAAATAGAATCCATTTTGTGTTTTGCTTGCGTTTTGCAAATAGAATGTATCAGATATGACTTTTTTTTGTCTTTCGGAAATAGAATTCATTTTATGGTACGCTTACGTTTCGTAAATAGGTTTTATCAAAAACCGTTTATTTTTTATCTTACGTAAATAGATTTCATTTTATTAATTCCATTTACGTTTCGCAAATAGAATATATCAAAAACAGCTTATTTCATTAATTGGTAAACAGAATTCATTTAATGGTGTGCCTATATTTCGCAAATAGAATTTATCAAAAACAGCTTATTTTAATAATTGGTTAATAAAATTCATTTTATGATATGCTTGCATTTCGCAAAAAAGAATTTATAAAAAAAACAGCTTATTTTTAATCATTCGTAAAAAGAATTCATCTTATGGTGTGCTTGCATTTGGTAAATAGAATGTATCAAATACAGCTGTACTTAAAGAATAAGAGATGGTTCAGTTCAAAACCAGTTTTTAAAGGAAAATGTAATATATTTGTAGGCAGAATTTGTAATGAGGCGAGAGTTGTGTAAGACGAAATCCCATCTGGTTTTATTAATATCCGAGAATGTATACGTAAATAAAAATAGTTTTAATCATAATAAATATAAAGAAGCAAAAATAATTCACAAAACGTAAGTAAAGAGAGAATTCAAATTAACAAAGAGAGTAGTGATCAAATAAAATGATCAGAAACTGATGTAATTAATTACAAATATGTGAATATTAATAAACAGACGAAGCTTTTGAGGTTCAGCTGAAGTCATGTTTTCAGCCAGAATATATTGACTATTATTATTATTATTATTATTATTATTATTATTATTATTATTATTATTATTATTAGCAGTAGCAGTAGTATAGTAAAAGTAGTCAAGTGTGCTTCTTTGAAATTCCTAAGGTGTGGACACCAAACTTCTTTTGTAAACTTGGTTGAAGAAGAAAGTTTTCTAAAGGACGAGGCTTAACAGTTCCGGCTGCCATCTCTCTCTCTCTCTCTCTCTCTCTCTCTCTCAATGCAAATTTGAAGGCCAACGCTTGCTTGCGCTGAAACAGAGATTCATTTTTAATATATATCTAATATGCATTCTAATACAAAAATAGAATCTTAAGTGATTTTTCTTTTCATTTATGACGAAAACTTTTAATTGAAAGTAATACTTATAAATATTTCTCTCTAGTAAAGTGCGGTTAAATTCATTACACCAAGCTCAGTGTGACCTCACTGCATTTGGTACTCCAATTAATATTTGCCATGTTCAAAAATCTCTTTAATTTAATCTCTCACCAAGTAATTGCCGACTTGTATCCAACATCTTTGCGATTTGTCTGTGATAACTTTCCAAAATGTTTGTGACTTTTTTTTTTTAGGCATTCTTCCATTCTCGAACACCCGAAGGGAAACTCCCCCTTCAGTGCTGATGCATTGTGGTACTTGAGTTATTTAATCCCAAAGTGTAAATTCACCGCTTATTTGCCGACTTGTATTCAACATGTTTGCAATACGTCTGTGATAAGTTTCCAACATGTTTGTGACATTTTTTTTTTAGGCATTCTTCCATTCTCGAACACCCGAAGGGAAACTCCTCCTTCAGTGCTGATGCATTGTGGTACTTGAGTTATTTAATCCCAAAGTGTAAATTCACCGCTTAGTTGCCGACTTGTATTCAACATGTTTGTGATACGTCTGTGAGAAGTTTCCAACATGTTTGTGACTTATTTTTTTTTAGCCATTCTTCCATTCTCGAACGCCCCAAAGGGAAACGCCCCCTTTCAGCGCTGATGCATTGTGGTACTTGTCTTATATGTGCCATGTTCAAAAATCTCTTTACTTTAATCCCAAAGTAAAATCACCAATTGGTTGCCGACTTGTATTCAGCATGTTTTCGATATGTCTGTGATAAGTTTCCAACATTTTTATGACTTTTAGCCTTGTTCAAAAATCTCTTTAATTTAATCGCTCACTAATTAGTTGCTGACATGTATTCAACATGTTTTCAATATGTCTGTGATAAGTTTCCAACATGTTTGTGACATTGCGCCATGTTAAAAAATTTCTTTAATATAATCCTAAAGTAAATCCACCAATTAGTTGCCGACTTCTATTCAACATATTTGCAATATGTTTGTGATAAGTTTCCAACATGTTTATGACTTTTTTTTAGCCTTGTTCAAAAATCTCTTTAATTTAATCTCTCACTAATTAGTTGCCGACATGTATTCAACATGTTTTCAATATGTCTGTGATAAGTTTCCAACATGTTTGTGACATTTTTTTAGCCATTCTTCCATTCTCGAACGCCCCGAAGGGAAACGCCCCCTTCAGCGCTGATGCATTGTGGGAATTTCTATCAGGAAAGGCCATTAACCAAGCGAAGCCTTCGGATATTGGAGAGCTTAACAGACGGTCGTGTATTTGCATATAGCAATAACAACAACAGCAGTAATAGTGCTTACAATGGACAGAATCACTTGAAGCAATAAAGAACTGTCAGTTGTTCGAAGGTAACGGCCATATAGAACAGGTGCTTGCAAAATCTTTTATTATTATTGTTATTATTATTATTCACAGTGGAAATGTATCCATCTGGATGTGTTAAAATTGCCATTTTCTTTTGCTTGTCAGTCTTCCACAGTTCCTAAGTGGCTATGATTTGATAAAAAATGGAGTCAAAATAAAATTTAATGAAATGATGTGAAAAAATGAACGGATAAAAACAAGGAAATAAGGAAAACAAAAACACAAACGTATAATGGCTGAAATGAACAAGTCTGATAGAATCCAAAATCATGTAATGAAATCAGCGAAAATATTTCATAGATAAAAACAGGAAAATAAAGGAAGACAAAAACACAAACGAATAATGGCTGAAATGAACAAGTCAGATAGATTAGTGTAATGGAACAAGGTACTGAAGAGTAGCTATAAAACCTCTCGTTAAATCTGGGAGAATTACAACCATTCCAGTGGCAGATAAAGCGTTACAATTTTCATGGTCTTATGGTCAAAGAAATGAAAGCCCTTTAGGCTGTGCAACATCATTCGTCTATATCAGGGGTTCCTGACCTGGGGTACACGTACCCCCAATGGTACACATGTACTCTTCAGGGGGTTCCTTGGATCTGAGAGAATAGCCAGTAATGCGCAGTACATGATGAAATCTGCATTGAGATTGCACAGTGTTGTGTCTTTTTTTTTTTTAATTTCCTCATTTTAGTGAGGAAAGCTTTTACTTAAATTACATATCAATAGTTGGGTGAATGCCATTTGTTTTTCACTATTGTGGAACTTCTCACGGCAGTGATCTGTA
This sequence comes from Macrobrachium rosenbergii, assembly GCA_039081455.1. Taxonomy (NCBI): domain Eukaryota; kingdom Metazoa; phylum Arthropoda; class Malacostraca; order Decapoda; family Palaemonidae; genus Macrobrachium; species Macrobrachium rosenbergii. The sequence goes on from JANJGK010008525.1 coordinate 16,627, forward strand.
GCCGTACCGGGCCTGAAAAGATGCAGTCTGCACAAGCAGATTTCATAATGAAATTATATCACAGTATCAATTTCATTGTTTTTCTTTTTCATTCTCAATTTGTAGTGGTACACAAGAATCTGTAAAAATGCCCAAGCGGTACAGAGGAACAAAAAGGTTGGGAACCCCTGGTCTATGTAGACAATAGTACAAAAGCACCTACGCTTTAAAGCCGTTTATTCTACCTCCATTCCCTCTACACTTCTTCAGTCTCGCTGTCCAAACTCTCTAACTATTAATTCTTAGTGCAGCTGTGGTGTTTTAGATCTTTGTACTTTATCATGATCTCTTTATCTTCCCTCTTTTCAGTGTCTTGACCGCTGAGTGGCCGACAGCGCCTCAGTGCTTGGCTTGACTGATTAAATTTTTAAAACCAAACCAAGCGAGTTCTATGTGCATGTTAGTGCGTGCTGATCGGCTTGTATGACGTCAGCACCCGTTTTTCTGTTGAGGCACCGCGTTTCAATACCACCACACAGCAGAGGTCTTCTATGTCCTTAACTGTAGACTATCACAGTGGTGTTATGTAAGCTCTTGCTGCTCAGTCCAAGATAGGGTTTAAATATTACCACACTTCAGGAAAACACATCATAAACACATGTCAGGAACTTATTGCATACATGTCATATACAGGTTGAAAACCAGTCACCGACCATAAGCGAAGAACAAATCCCTGAACAAATGCTGGATAATCGTGTGAAGCACTGGTTAGGACCACCAGTAAGTTGCTGACTTGTATTTAACCTGTTTGTGATATGTCTGTGGTAAGTTTACATGTTTATGACATGTTTTGTTGTGGTTTGGATGTGCTCATATACTTGAGTGACAGATGCCTTTGACTAGGTAAATCTAAATCATTAATGGTTCTTGTGCTATTTACACTAGTTAGGGCCACCAGTTAGTTGTTAACGTGTATGTAACCTGTTTGTGATATGTCTGTGATAAATTTCCAACATGTTTATGACATTTTACTGCAGTGTGTATTCACCATTAACTTGAGTTCCAAATGCCTTTACCTGAGTAAATCTAAATCACTAATGGTTCATGTAAGACCACCAGTTAGTTGCAGACATATTCATCCTGTTTGTGATATGTCTGTGATAAGTTTCCAACATGTTTATGACATTTTTTATTGGACTGTGAATGCACCCATTGCATAAGTAACAGGTTCATTTGCCTTAGTAAGTCTAAATCCTTAATAGTTCATGGACATTTACACTGGTTAAGGCCACCAGTTAGTTGCTGATACGTATTTAACCTGTTTGAGTTATGTCTGGGATAGGTCTCCAACATGTTCATGACATTTTTTCTGTAGTGTGCATGCATCTCTACCTTGAGTGACAGGTTCATTTGCCTTAGTAAGTCTAAACCGTTAATAGTTCATGAGCATTTACACTAGTTAAGTCCATCAGTTAGTTGCCGACATGTATTTGACCTGTTTGAGATATGTCTGCAATAAGTCTCCAACATGTTCGTGACTTTTTCTGTGGTGTGCATGCATCTCTAACTGGAGTGACAATTGTTTTTACCTGAGACAATCTGAATCATTAATGTCTCATTTGCTGTTTGTTTATGCTTCTGTAGTTTCACTATTTGTATTTATAGTTAATTTTCACATAAATGCGCCTGTACTTCATAATAATCTAACGCTTAAGATACTTTAAAGAGAACCCAGGTTAACAGATTAAAGTGGTTCTATCCATTGTACCTATTGTTGTTTTTGCTCTTCCGGTCCTTTCAAACCTGACAGGACCTACTATACAGCGCCGTCAGCTAAGCTCTCCTATATCAGAAGGATTCGCTGCTTAATGGCCTTTCCTGATGGGAATTCCCACAATGCACCTCGAAGCGCTGAAGGCGTTTCCCCTTTGACTGTTTATTGGAACCCTGGGGGTCATACCAAAAAAGGGGGTTTAGGAGCGTTCCCTGGGGTATTGTCTGTGGGTATTAAGTCTCTGTAATTAATGCCAGGACAAATAATACTGGCGAATGTAAATAGCCGCTTTAAATGCATTGAATTATCCCCACTTGAGTTCCCTGGTTATTGTGCTCTTGTCTTACGAAAAGATCGGGAAATTTATTAGTGTGTTGTTTGTATTTAAATAGTGGGTTGGTTCCCTTTCCGAGTGCTGAGAAATATTACTCTGGAATGTTCACGACTGCATTGAATGCTGAGAGCTTTTAGAGATATGCTGTTTGGGCACATTTTCTCTCTTTTACAATTTCTGTTGGAGTCAGTGGCATTATTTGTTGAGATTGTTTTTTTTTTTTATTTAGACTTTGAATCAGTCAATACTTCTTTTTCGCTTCAGAAAAGATTCTCAGGAATAAGGAAAAATTTTTACTTGTTCCTGAGAATCTTTCCTGAAGAGAAAAAGAAGTATAGACTGATTCAAAGTCTAAATAAAAATATATTCTATCTTTTTATTTAGACTTTAGATCAGTCTATACTTCTTCTTTTTCTCTTCAGGAAAGATCCTCAGGAATAAGTGAAAATCTTTTCCTTTTTTTCTGAAAATCCTGTTTAAAGAGTAAAGTAAGAAGTCTAGACTGATTCAAAGTCTAAATTAAAAGATAGTCTATCTTTCTATTTAGACTTTGAATCAGTCTATTCTTCTTTGTTTTCTCTTCAGGAAATATTCTCAGGAATAAGGAGAAATCTTTTCCTTGTTCTTGGGAAGCTTGTCTGAAGAGGAAACGAAGTATAGACTGGTTCAAAGTATAAATTAAAAGATATTCTATCTTTTTATTTACACTTTGAATCAGTCTTTACTTCGTTTTCTCTTTAGGCAAGCTTTTCAGGAATAAGGACAAAATTTCCTCTTATTCCTGTGAATCATTCCTGAAGAGAAAAAGATTCTCGGGAATAAGTGAGAATCTTTTCCTTATTTCTGAAAACCCTGCATAAAGAGTAGAATAAGAAGTATAGATTGATCCAAAAGTCTAAATACAAGATGTTCCCTGTAAATAATGCCGCTGACTTCAGTAGAAGTTTTGAATATATGCAGTAAATGCAAAGTGATATTGCTACTAGATACTTATTTTAGTATTAACTGAAAGAATTACTCTCAATGTCAGAGGTTAACTTCATGACACAATCTGAACATTAAAGCTGACAACATGACGTTGACCAATTCTCTCTCTCTCTCTCTCTCTCTCTCTCTCTCTCTCGCTCTCTCTCTCTCTCTCTCTCTCTCTCTCTCTCAAAAACTTATTAAGTAGATAGGAGGAACAGATATATATATATATATATATATAATAATAATAATAATAATAATAATAATAATAATAATAATAATAATAATAATAAAGTTGACAACATGACATAGACCAGTTCACTTTTGTGACTCTCTCTCTCTCTCTCTCTCTCTCTCTCTCTCTCTCTCTCTCTAAAACTTATTAAGTAGACAGGAGGGACAGAAAGAAATAATAACAATAATAATAATAATGATAATAATAATAATAATAATATTGTTATTATTATTATTATTCTTATTATTATTATTATTATTATTATTATTATTATTATTATTATTATTATTAATGTTGAATATGCCAGCCAAACTCGATATTATGAATTTTTTTCTCATATTTCAAGATTCCAACTTGATCAATTATCAGTATTATATTATTATTAATGTTGAATGTCACAACCAAACTCAATTTCATGACAACTTTTTCACAAATTTCAAAATTCCAGAATGACCAATTTTCATTTGTTCCAATTTAATCATGAATGACTGACACCATCTACGTCCCTTTTTCCCAATATAAATTACAAATAAAGCAATTCACTAAAACATATTCAAAATGATTCTTGTCCTCATTTCAGAGGGAGATACTTTTCACGTTATTTACAAATGTTTCCAGAGAAAATTCTCGCCCTCCGATCTGACGTGACATTTAGCACGAAAGGTCACGTGACCTTTTGAAACATCAGACGAAAAGATATATTTCATATACCATTTCATTTATCATTTCATTTATCATTTTATTTATCATCGCGTTTACCAGCTTTCGTTGATTCCACGTGCATATGACTTTGGATGGATTGTGGTTTAAATTGCTAAGTTCTTCGAACAATTACGGAATTCTGCATAAAACTGCTGGATTCTACAAAACATTACTGAATTCTGCTTTAAATTACTGGATTCTGCGTAGAAGTACTGAGTTCGGCAATAAGATTACTGGATTCTGCATAGAAGCACTGAATTCTACTTTAAATTGCTGAATTTTGTATAAAATTACAGAATTCTGCATAAAATGACTGAATTCTGTATGATATTACAGAATTCTGCATAAAATTACTGAATTCTGTATAAAATTGCTGAATTCTGCATTACTTTACTGAGTTCTGCATCAAAATGACTGAATTCTGTATAAAATTTCAGAATTCTACATTAAAATTACTGAGTTCTGTATAGAATTACTGAATTCTGCATAAAATTACTGAATTCTGTATGAAATTACGGAATTCTGTATAAAATGACAGAATTTGCATAAAATTACTAAATTCTGTATAAAATTACTGAATTCAGTATAAGATTACAGAATTCTGCACAAAATAACTCAATTCTGAATTAAAGTTAATAAATTCTGTATTAAATTACGAAATTCTGTATAAATTTTACAGAATTCTGCATAAAATTACAGAATTCTGTATAAAATTGCAGAACTCTGTATAAGACTACAGAATCCTGCATAAAATAACTGAATTCTGAATTAAAATTACTGAATTCTGTATGAAATTACAGAATTCTGCATAAACTTACTGAATTCTGAATTAAAATTACTGAATTTTTCTTTAAATTACTGGATTCTGCATAGTAATACTGAGTTCTGCAATAAAATTACTGAATTCTGCATTGGCATTACAGAATTCTGCTTAAAATAACTGAAGTCTGAAGTAAAATTACTGAATTGTGGATGAAATTACAGAATTCTGCATAAAATACCTGAATTCTGAATTAGAATTACTGAACTGTGCGTAACATTGTTGAATATTGTGTAAAATTAATCAGTATGTTCCGCTGTTTGACAACAGTTTTGGCAGAAAAGATAATTTCATCAAATTTAAAATCCTCTCTTTTTCATATCTACATATTCGCGACCCTTTAAAAAGTCTGTTTTATTGTCGCGCAGAAAAAATAGACAAACAAATAAAATATAAGAAAATTAATAAGAATTACGTTTTAAGAAGCTAAATGGAATACTTAAAGATATAAATTACCTTTGATAAAGTCGCTAAATTTTTTTAAGAGTTTTTTTTCAACGTGTATGTTTATTGTCGCGCAGAAAAAATAGACAAATAAATAAGATATAAAAAATCAATAAGAAATTTTAAAAAATTAATAAGAAATAAGTTTTGAGAAGGGAACTGGAACACTTAAAGATACAAATTACCTCTGTTAAAGTCGCGAATTTTTTTTAAGAGCTTTTTGCAAAGTCTCAGTTTTATTGTCGCGCAGAAAAAATAGACAAATAAATAAAATATAAGAAACTGATAACAATTAAGTTTTGAGAAGCGAACTGGAACACCTAAAGATACAAATTACCTTTGCTAAAGTCGCGAAATTTTTTTTAAGAGTTTTTTTTTAAAGTCTCAGTTTTATTATCGCGCAGAAAAAATAAAATATAAAAAATTAATAAGATAAAAATTAATAAGAATTAAGTTTTAAGAAGCTAAATGGAACACTTAAAGATACAAATTACCTTTGCTAAAGTCGCGATTTTTTTTTAAGAGTTTTTTTTTTTTAAAGTCTCAGTTTTATTGTCGCGCAGAAAGCTGGTGCGTTCAGCCAGCAGGCAATTTGGCCAGTGGCAAATGGCTCCTTT